>JARVLU010000380.1:18172748-18182750 GCA_031762415.1 Simpsonichthys santanae
TTATTGCTTCTGTTTGTTGAATAATACTTAAGATATTAAAAAATAATCGCGTTTTAAATCGCAATTGCAATTTATAGGAAAAAAAATTGCAATTAGATTATTTTCCAAAATCGTTCAGCCCTAGTTGGAGTTAACCTAAAGCTGCTTGTTGAGTAAAACTGTGAGTCTTTAAATTTAATACCTTTTGTTCCCCCCCTCTGTGCCCTCAAACTATCATCATTCAAGTGTCTATTCTATGAGCCTAACCTGGATTTGACCCTAGCAGCATGGTAATCTTGTTTGCAAGATTCTGAATATCTTTGTGTTTGCTTTATGGAGAAATAAAAAGAACTGTTGAGAAAACCAGGAAAAATATGGATTTAATAAGAGTTAGATTGAAACCATATTTAAGTTGTCTCAAGGCACGATGTCTTTGGTTTTCCAGCCTCACAGGTTTTGTAAGTAATGTGGTGTCAGGTTTTACGTGCTCTGTGAGAATAGAGTCATTGTATTGAAAGAACCAGTCACAGTATTCAGTATGCAGACCACGTTTTAACCAGTTTTCTGCCTGTCAGCGAAAATGTTGATTCAGGGTCATGTCATGTGACAGAAATAGACACATCCGGACATGAGATGAATGCCACACCTCTTTTAATGTGATTTTTTTTTTTTTTTTTTTGTCTCTTTCAGTGCAGGGCTTTGAGACGGAGGAACAGTTGGAAAACTACGTGAAAAATGACACCACATCCAACAACATGCTGGCTGCTGTGGTGTTTGAGCACCCTTTCACTCACCGTGATGAACCCCTTCCCCTGAAGGTAAAAGGCAGCCTTCCCACTTCCACACTGTGTTTGTAGTTTGTGTATCTTAATACCAGTACTGGTACTAGGGCCCAAATTCTTATCTTTGTCTCAAGTGAAAGGATAAACCAGCAATACCTGTTTGGCCACTTCTGATTATTTTCTCAAATCCTGTGAGTTTACTTGTTTAAAATCGTCAGTCTGAATACAGTGGAAAATGTGTACTGGTAGAGGTGGCTTTTATGTTCATTACAATTAACTTATCTTCCTGTATAGCTAGAAAAACCTGAACATATACAACACAGAGACATGAGCCAAAAACATTGTTGCTCATCCAGGGACAAACTGCCCCAGACGCTTTTTAAAGACCTTGTTCCGCTAGAGATCAGGTCCTTCAAGTCTGAGACAACTGACACGACGCCATCTGTTAATCAATCCAGTAGGCTTGTCAGCAACGAACCAATCGGCAACCGCAATTTGTCTGGAAGTGAAACATCCCTTACCTGCATGAACTGCACTCAATTTTCTTAAATAGAATGACTTAAATCTGAATTAAAAATTATACAAACGTTGCTCACAAACATACCGTAGCTACCAAATGGCGCTTGGCCACTGTCTCAACTCTTGTCAGCTCCACACGATACAGCACCAGTTAAGGGCCTCCCCAGTTTATGGGACCACCTTGTACCTGGTTCTAAGCAAACTCCTCCGACGTGACGATTTTGACATAAGCAGACAGCAGCTATTGATTAGTCACTGGAGCTACATCATTGGATGACTCGTCCAGCAAAACTGCAAACCACATCTGAACCTCCACTTCCTCATCATGTTGACAGATGGCACCACAGGAAATGAGCGCATTTACCGAGAGATGTCAAAGATGATGGCACAGCATGGCTACACCTGGATTTATAAGCAATGCCGGGATAAGCTAACGAAATTCAAGTCTGGTTTTAGGGCGATTTAGAACACAAAAAGACAAGTTAAGACCCTGCCCACTTTGCACTGACAATCCCACGGCAAATCACCTACACCTGAGAAGAACCGAGAAGATGCGAGCTGAGTGTAGCCACACTTACCAGTGGCCAAGTGACAAAAGTGACCAAGATACTCGCCCAGACCAGTTTGAAACAATGTAATTTAGAAAGAAAATATTCACTCTACATCTTTATTTTGTTTGGTTTTGCTCTGGTCTACAGGTGAGATATCACCTTCGCTTCTCCTTCACACCACGCAACGCCCCACCTAAAGAAAAGTCTGAGATGAACCCAAACAATGACTTCGACTGGCACACTCTCAACCTCTTTCCCCTTTTTCAACTGCCGGGTCCGAGGGAGCAGTACGACAGGGAGGGCGGGACACCAGGTGAGAACTGTTTCCAAGATCCTTAACTGTTCATCTTAAACCCTTAGATGACATTCTTTAACTTTCAGAACCAGTTTGACTATCTCTTCAGTGACAGCTGTCTCTTGGGCTCTGTTCCTTGGCAACCCGCACATCTTTGGCATCATGGGTGTTATCTAGTTTTTTGGTATGGGTACAGTTTGCCCTGACATCATGTGAGGTGTCAAAACTGATCATGAAGCATCTACTGCGCTTTACTGTTCATTATTTTTATTTATTCAACCCTCCAGTTGCGTGATTTATTTGACAATAAAATGTGCACTAAATAATGCATTGCTATGACTTACTTCAAAAGGACCCAATCTTTTTTTTTATGGTTGTTTGAAATCAGTAAAAAAAAAAAAAAAAAAGAAAAAAAAGTTTGTGATTTAATCCATATTTTGATAGAAAATATTTCCATTTGGGTTAAAATCCTTTTCTTCTCTCTCTCTCTCTCTCTCTCTTTTAAGGTTATTTCCGAGAGGGATTTCTAGCCGTCCAGTACGCAGTGGACCAAGCCATCATGCTTGCCTACAACCAAACTGCTGCTAAACATCTGTTTAGTCAGACCAAAGTGGTCCTTTCTCGGTTTCCTTACCCCCCTTTCATCTACGATGTTTTCATCCTGGCCATTCAGAACCAGTTGCCTCTTCTCCTGGTGCTCAGCTTCACCTATACCTCCCTCAACATAGTGCGAGCAGTGGTGCAGGAAAAAGAACGGAAGCTCAAGGTGCGTTTGCGAGCCCCTGTTTCTGATTGGAGCTGAAATGAGACTTGCGGTTGTTAAACTTGAAATTTCTGCCTTTTTTTTGTGCGTTTCAGGAGTACATGAGGATGATGGGCCTCAGTAACTGGCTCCACTGGAGCGCTTGGTTCCTCATGTTCTTCCTCTTCCTTTCCATTTCAGTAGTTTTTGTCACTCTGCTCCTCTGTATCCAGGTGAGTTTGTGTTGCAAATTATCTTTAAATTCACTATCTTGTGATTGTGCTTTCACCTATTTAACAATTAAGGTATCCTGAGTCCTTTATGCATAACCGGTAGTTATATTTGTGTATATTTGTCTCATTGAGTGGATGAAAAATTACCGGTATGTATGTTTGCTTACATCAAATATTACTTTTTTTTTTTTAATTTTTAGAAATTATATTAAAAAATCAGTGTCATCGAAAGGCAAAACATAGGCAATAAATTTACCTGTGTGAATGTGTGCGTGCGTGTGTGCGTTTTGGTTTCATGTTACCTTATAGGGACCATTTTTACAAAAAATCGTTGCATTGTGGGAACCAACTGCTCTTTATGTGGACCAAAGCCAGGTCCCCATAAGGAGAAGTCTCGTTGGGGGGTTAGGAGTTAGGTTTAGGACTAAGGTGTGAATTGCTTATGGGTTAGGGTCAGGCATGTACTAGTAATGGTTAGGTTTAGGGTAAGGGTCAGGGTTAGGCTATAGAAAACAAATGGAAGTCAATTCAAAGTCCCCAAAAAAGTATGTTTACAAGAACGTATGTGTGTGTGTGGGGGTTTGTGTCTGTTAGCAAAATATCCTTTGGAGCAATAGATGAATCCTAATTAAGCTTTTAGAACGTATTAATTGGATGACCATCTATATCTGATTAACATTTGAAACCAACCTATTTAAGCAACAACTCACTGACCTTAAAATCACTAAATGCCTTACAGTCAGTTTTACAGACATTGTGCTACAATTTCATGATCTCATGAGATTGCACATACCATAACAGTGTTTCCCCGACATTAATTGCATTGGCAGGGTGCTCATCTCTTCTGCGATTTTTGTCGATGGGGTGGGGGTGGTGTGTGTTACTATGGAGACTGAGACTCATTTGTGTTGTGCACCGTTTGTCCCAACAGTTTTTGAGCTGGGGGATGGGGGAGACGGAGTGCTACCTTTCTACCTTTTTAGCTAGCGTGTTTGTGTATTGTGCGTTGCTAGCTTAGGGCTACGCACTCGGTTCTGTTGACAGGGCGAGGCGCCCTGCTTGTATAATGGTAGAGGAAACAATGCATAATTTTTAAAGCTCAACAAAATTGGCCACAACGTCATCATTTGTCAAAATGAGATGATCACATTCCAAGTCTGTGGCATGAAAGATGTTGGGTGATTTTAATTCCTTCAAGAAATATTGGTTCTTTACTTGTATTTTTATGTATTTGATTTATTTATTTATTTATTTTTTGAAAAGCTTTTGAGTTTTTTTTCTTCAGGTTGAGTTTTTTTTTTTTTAAACACAATGGTTTATTCACTTGGCTGGCACAGAATTATTTGTTGTATCTAAGGTATTAAATTCAGTGGTGTAGTTAAAAGTTTGTGTGAGGTCCTGCTGCTAATGTGAGAGCAGGTTTGAGCTGCTGCAGCTTTTATATGAGCTGGAGGAAGTTCAAACTAGATGAGACAGGCAGCTGTCAGAAGAACTCAACAAAAAATTGAATACTGTACAAAAAAGGGGAATAACATCTTTTGTTTGCCAATTTATTTCACTGTAGTTGCATTTGAAAGCACTCAAATGATGTATCCCCACCTCCGTACACCGCAGAACATCACCATGGTAAGGTGTTAGGTCTGTGGATTACTTTAGCATAAAATTTCAATTTGCTGATGAAGCATGAGTGCGTAGAATAACTTTTCTACATGTCCCATTTGTGGTCCCTTATCTGGCCAAAAATGGCAGCTCAAGAACATCCCAAATAAAGTGAAACATGAGCGATAAAAGATGATACAAGCAGCTGGTACTGTTACTTTTTTTCTTTCTTGTGGGTCTTGTTCTTGTGCTTTTTTATGCAAAAGGCTCTGAATACTTTTTCAGCCCCAGTCTGAGCGTATTAAATCAGAATGTAACAGTTTGATTAAACCTCCTCTGCTGTTGTAGGTGAGCCCTAACGGTGCAGTGCTGACCCACAGTGATCCCACGCTGGTCTTCGTCTTCCTGCTCGTCTTCACTGTGGCCACCATCAGCTTCAGCTTCATGATCAGTGCCTTCTTCTCCCGAGGTTGGTGGTTCTGCCCTGCTGCTTCTTTCATTAGCAACAAGTTTTCTCAGTCTGTTCCTTTGTTCTGTTTGTTCTGGCAAATGGGTTTTGCATGACTTTCATTTTTGCCTAAATGTGAAACGGTGTGTGGCCTCATAGATGTAATTCCAATCAAGCGCATCTAAATAAAAATATTTTTGATGCTTTTGTCAAAACATTTCCTAATAAAAAAGAGAAGTGTTGCTCACTGTTAAACAAGCAGGTCACTTGTAACTCAGGACGCCTCTTCAGATATTTAAAATCTAAACTCTTTTTTCGACCTAGACAACCTCAGAAATAAAGAAAACTGTATTCTTTTTTCCTCTCCTTTTTGCTGTTTCGCTCAGTCAAAGCTCCTCTTTCAAACCAAAATCCTTCTCCCCTTTCACGTTTCTCAAACAAATCAGCTCAGATGGCAAATAGACTCATTCTTGTGGCTTTTTGCAAAGCAGTTGTCTTGCTCTGCATTTACTTAGTATTCCTAAAACCTACTGCAATTTAATTTAAATGGTAAGTGTTTAACTTCATTTTTTTGTCAACAAAAACAAAAAAAAAACCTGTCTTTTATCCAATAAATGTTTTTGGATAAAAGTCCAAAATAATTACAGATCCGTTTTTTAATTTTTTTAATTTTTTTAATTTTTTGTGACGTCAAATGCTTTTTAAACCACACAGCTTATATTTTACTATGTCTGTGTTTGTTGCTGCTTGGACACTGTCGCCCATCCACAGATGTGCTTTTTACAAACAGTTAATGAGACTTGATCGACGAATTTTCCAAGCAGGCTCAAAATGTCACGTTGACTCTAACAAGGCGTCTTTAAAGAGTTCTGGTGTAATTCTTACCTTCTTCACATTACCTAATGTTCTTTAATGTTCATTGTGTTGCTTAAAACAGTCAGAAAAATGGGCTCAGAAACCCTCACAGAAATGTTTAAGTTTACAAGTATCTGTGTTGTGTTGTAGCTTCACACCGTTGACAACCGACAATAACATTTAGTATTTTCGTGAATAAATTCCTCTCATTGTTTTGTCTTTTCTAATTTTAGCCAATGTGGCAGCAGCAGCGGGGGGCTTCATCTACTTCTTTAGCTACCTGCCTTACTTGTTCTTGTGGCCTCGCTATGACTTACTGAGCCATGCCCAAAAGGTGTCAGCCTGCCTTATCTCAAATGTTGCCATGGCCATGGGAGCACAGCTTATAGGAATGTTTGAAGGCAAAGGTGAGACTGAAGTTTGGGCAAACCATGACCCACCATTTCATTATTTGCATCTTATTTACTTGTGTTTTAAATGTATTTTGTTTCCATCAACATTTTCTTCTTCAGGTACAGGAATCCAGTGGTCAAACCTGTTTGACTCTGTGACGGTGGATGATGATTTCTCCATGGGCCAGGTTCTGTGCTTGCTGCTGTTTGACTCTGTGCTTTATGGGCTCGTGGCCTGGTACATGGAGGCTGTTTTTCCTGGGGAGTACGGAGTGCCTCTACCAGCTTACTTCTTTTTGCTGGTATGCTTTGAAATAACCCAACATTGGGAATATAAATACCAAAATAGAGATACATTGGTTACTTAAGTTTTTGTGATGTCTTTAGTTTGTCCATTTTAGTGTCAGTTTATGACTCACACACAAAAGATGAAGTTGCTGCAAGCTGAATATTCCCTATTGGTTCTAGTTATCTCTGTCATACATTATAGTTGTTTTTTTTTTCTGCCAACATGTCATCCAAGTCTAAACTGCCTTAAAAGAGCCTTGAAATTGAAGCTGACAATCGGCCAATAGGAATAACTGAAGGAAACATCCATCTCACAGACCTCATTGAGGCTTTTTGAACACTGTTGGTTCAATGTGTTGGTGTTGAGTTCGTCAGTGAACGGATTCACTTTAATTGGCTATTTAAAGTGAATGAAGTCTTCTCACATCTTGCTGATCTGCTGCAGCCATATGCCCCACAGCGCTCTCTGAGGTCAGCAGACCAGATGCTTTTATTGGTTCCAGGCACTCGTTTTAAGCTCAGAGGTGACAGGACCTCCTCTGTTGCAGGTCCAAAACTGTGGAATGAGTTACCACTGCATGCTCATTGTTTTTAAATCTTGTTTGAAAACTCACTTTTATTCCCTGGCTTTGACGCTGTGTGAATTGATTTGAACTTGTCATCTATAATGTTAACCATTTAGTTCTTATAGTTACCTTCATGTGAGCTATGCATTTTTTGCTATGTCCTTTGCTTGTTTGTTTCTGCTGTGCAGCACTATGGTTGGCCTTGTTGCTGTTTTTAAGTGCTTTACAAATAAAGTGTTATGGTAAGTCTAGTAAGTTAATGTGACATTAACTGGTTAAATATAATGTATGAAGCTTCCATGTTTAGTTAAAACGTCCACAAGAGGTGTTAGTTTGAACTGAAAGGAGTTTGCATGTAAACGCGCTAAAACACGACCAGCAAAAGAAGAGTGATGTTTGATAAGTTACTGAAAAGCATATTTACTCCTATTTCATTGTTAGTCGCAGAAGATATGTGTTCACTGGAGTCCAGTTTGTGGTGGGCTGTTTTGTTTTCCTCTACTGGCATTGTGTGAATACAAAACATAGCTGCACCTCTTGACGTCAGTTTGGTTCAGAAGAGCCCCGAAACACATTTTGGTCTGAGCGAAAGGGGCTGTGATACAGAAGGTGTGGAGGAGGCTTTCAAACAGGAGGTCCAACATGTCGGCCAGAGGAAGTCTTCAGGTTCAGCCAGTTAGAATAACAGGAAACGTCTGGCTCTCTCCAGCCAACTCAAACATGGTTTACCTTTACTTTGTATGAGCACGAAACGGCGTTCTTTTTACACATACACACACATTCTTACACACAAACTAAACGTATGCTAATCTATTTCCCACTGGTCAGGATTTGAAGAGACTGCCAGCAGGGTGGGGTTTAGATGATGACGCACTTCAGTCTGTAGCCATTGTGTGTGTTGATGTTGCTTCTGTAGGATCAAAAATGTAGACTTGACTTCAATTCTTAGGAAGTGCAGCAAAATGGGGGGTTTGGTCAGGAAATAATTCCTTCTAGTGTACATTTATAACAATAATAGTCTGCAGTGCTCCTGTGCTTCCCTTGTTTGACCCCGGTATCAAGTAGGTTCAATGATAAGTTACTATGCTGTGCATTCATAATAAATGGTTATGTTTTTACTCTGTGTTTGTGTAGTTTGAGATTTCTTACATCTTATTGTTTAATTCCCATATCTGCAGCCTTCATATTGGTGCAGCACCCCTCGCATGGCTTTGGTAAATGAAAAGGAGGAAGAAGAGGACGCTGAAAAGGCTCTGAAAGGAGAGTTCATGGAGGAGGAACCTTCTGGAGTCGTTTCTGGAATAAAGATTAAACACCTCACAAAGGTGAGTAGCTCAACGTGTTTTATTTAGCATGCCCTGTTAAGTGTAAGCATGGTCTGGGTTCTAACTAGCCAAGTTTTGGGTTTTTGTTTTTGCCAGGAGTTTAAAGTAGGCAACAAGACACGACACGCTGTAAAAGAGCTGACACTGAACATGTTCGAGGGACAAATCACCGTGGTGCTGGGACACAATGGTGCTGGAAAGACAACAACGCTGTCCATGCTTACAGGTTACCAGTTCAAACATAAATGCAAGCAATCAGTCGTGAAAGAGTTCATGTTCACAATGTTAACCCGCTCATTTTAACGTTCCAGGTCTGTTTCCCCCCACAAGGGGCAGAGCCTATATCAATGGTTACGACATTTGTCAGGACATGGCTCTGATTCGACGCAGTCTGGGTCTCTGTCCACAGCATGATGTGCTCTTTGATAACCTTACAGTGAGAGAACACCTGCTGTTCTATGCACAGGTATTACCAGCAGCACTGCCCATACAGCCGTATGAAAACAAACGCACAGTTTGTACTGAGAAGATTCTGTACTGAACTTTTTTTAGTTTACATTTTCTACACCAAAATGCATAAGCTTGAATGCTTGCATATTTTTAGATAACAACCTCATAAAAAATTATTAACGGATTTAAAAATATTGGGAATACTAGGCACATATTACATGCAAAAGACATAGGGAATACTTCCAGGGACCCATTATCTTCCATTGGCACCATATTCCAGTTCTGAAACCCACTGACTTAATTTCAAGAAGTTAAGTAGAAGAATGTTTATTATCCCCAAGGGACAATCTGTTTCACAATCAGTAAAACATCCAAATTAGACAAGACACTATAGTGATTATGACAGTTATTTTCACATTTCTCTAATTAAAATATGAATAATTTATGCAAAAGCATTAAAAACAGCATAATAACATGTGTGCAAATATTTATTTATAGCTGGCATCCTTTTGTCTCTTTCCAGGTTAGCAATGTTTTGGGCTGTGTCAAAAAAAAAAGCATTACTCTCTTTTCAATCACTTAATTGAAGCATTGATGCTGATGGAATAAATGAGAGTGTTAAATTTTTGTATTCAGTGTGTTATTTTTTTTGTTTTAGCTAAAGGGCTACCCCAAAGAGAATATCCCTGACGAGGTGGATCGGATCATCCGCATCTTGAACCTTGAAGACAAGCGACAGGCTCGGTCCAAGACCCTCTCTGGAGGCATGAAGAGAAAGCTTTCTATTGGCATTGCCCTCATCGGTGACTCCAAGGTTAGAAACGTTGAAAGCATTACACAATGTTATATTACACATTACACAAGCATTACACAGAAAAGAGCTGTAAGAATAATCACTAGAAAGCACATTATTTTATCAACTGAAGTTATTGAAGTTCCATGATTTGGTAGATTATAATATTTGATCAGTTATGTATA
>JARVLU010000380.1:18186459-18198707 GCA_031762415.1 Simpsonichthys santanae
ATAGATAGATAGATAGATAGATAGATAGATAGATAGATAGATAGATAGATGGATAGATAGATAGATGGATAGATAGAATAACAGCAGTGAAATTATTACAAATTAAAATACAAAACTGAGGATTGAGAACAATGACAATGGTAAACCAAGAAAAAATAGGTAGCATAGGTAGTCATAATTTTTTTTTTAAATACATATCAAAGTCAAAATTTCTTTGTGTTGTTCGCACCACACATGGTACATATGGTGGAATGAAACTGTGTACGCACGGTCGCAGTTACATCCAACAAAAGTATAAATTGTAAAGAAAAACAGTATAAGATCTAAGATATGAAATAAGAAACATGCTAAACTAAGAATAAAATATAAAAATATCAAAGTTCATGCTCAATGATCTAGGTTAAAGAAAATCCAAGAATTTCAGTCAGGTCATCTGGATGGTTTCTTTTTTGTTGTTGTTGTTGTTGAGATGTTTCGTCCTTCATCTAAATGACTTAATCAGTCCAAGGAGCCACAACAAACTCAGTCCCACAAACAGGACAAAAAGGACTGATGGAGTCCTTTGGATAGAGGATGAAATATATCAACAAAAACAAGAAACTGTCCAGATGACCTGATTGAAAATTGTTGGATTTTCTACCTGGATTATTGAGCATGAACTTTGCAGTTTTGAACCACTTTGGCCATGGCTGTCTCAGAGGAGTTGACGGGGAGAGGGCAGGCCCCAGAAACCATTATATCACCAGCAAACTGATTGGCCCACTATGTGAATGTGTTGCTTGTGGAACTGAGTTTGCTGTGGCTCCATGGACTGATGAAGTCCTTTGGATGAAAGACAAAACATCTTAAAAAAAAAATAAAAAAAAAAAAAAAGAAGAAACCATCCAGATGACCTTACTGAACTTTTATGGATAATTTTAAGTGTTCTAAAATTAATATCTAGAATTAATGAAGCCCTTTTGGGGGCCACATTGTGCATTGACACTGTACAGATTTACTTTACGTTGACTGTACGTGAGTCAATACAGGTCAGGCCTGGAGTTTTTTCAGTATTATATTGGAAATCCTGTTTGTTTTAGATACATAACATACATACTGTACATAAATCATTTGTTCCATGCACAAAGTTAGTTTTGTACGCTATTTTTTCTAATCCTCATACACTACACAAATGTGAAACAAAAGTCAATTATTGCACAAAGTTAGAACAAACATCTGGCGACTTTTAATGGTCTTGCAGAGTTGACAGAGGCACCTATAAAACAACCCCAGACAGAGATGAAAAACAACATGTTGGTGGCAGACTGTGGAACGAGAAGTATGTGCAGGCTACTGTGACATGTGGAGGATAAAATGAAGAAAATTAAACATTAAGATGGATCAGTTCACATTCATTTGATTAAAAAAACATGAATAAAGAGGACTTTTTCTTTTTTTTTTTTTCTTTGTTTTTTTTTTTGACTGAGCAAAGACAGAATGATGGCAAGTGATCAGGATTTTCTTTTTAACAAGCAGCTATCTTTCAGTGAGTGTTTTTTTTTTTTTTTTTGGACGTCTCTTCAAGAATACTTCATAATTACAAAGATTATTTTTCCGAACACACAAAGTTAATGAGGCAGTTCAATTCCTGCATGCACCTGCTTGTCACAGCCGTGTCGTAACACATAATTTGTGATCCAGGCTTGCAGGTTACCAGACTTCTTTTTAGCAGTATTTTACTTTTTTTATTTTTTTATTTTTTTTTTGTATTTTCTATGACCAAATTTAAAGATTTTATTTATTCTGTATTGACTCAGCTGTAATGAGTCAGCTGGTGATGACCAGTGGAAGATATGAGTGTGCTGCATACTTCTGTGACACAACACAGGCTGCAACTTTTACTAATGTTATCATGTTTGGCCTCTGCCACTCATTTTAAAAGCAAAACAACTATTTGTGCTATGTGTTTTTTCACCAATAATACTTTTTGCTTTACCTGTAAACGTCATCAATCAATTCAATTCAGTTTTTATATATAGTGCAAACTCACAACAGAAGTCACCTCAGGGCACGGAACAGAAATATTCATATACACAAAAAGCATGTTAATAACATTATTTGACTGAGGAGCCAGCAGACTGCCCTGAGTCTTAACTTTGTCACATAATTTCATCCTGAACAAACATGAAGGCAACAGTGGAAAGGAAAAACTCCCTCATGAGGAAGAAACCTTTAGCAGAACCAAGCTCAGGACAAGCGTCCATCTGCTTGGACCGGCTGGGTTTGAGAGGAACAGATACACAACGGCAGGTCGAAAATCATATGTTAAGGTAGAAATAGTACCAAATGAAAAGTACTAATTTGTAACAAATCATTTTAAGAAATGTGGTCAATTTGTCCTCCTGTAAGCCTATAGCAGCATTACAAGCCAACCCTAACTATAGGATTTATCAAAAAGAAAAGTCTTAATCCCAGTCTTAAAACTGGACAACGTGTCAGTCTTACAGACATAAACTGGAAGTTGAATCCACAAGAGCCTGGCAACTGAAAGATCTTTCTCCCATTCGGCTTTTGGAAACTCTAGGAACCACAAATAAGACTTGCTGCAATCTGAGAGCGAAGTGTTCTGTTAGGAAAATATGGAACAATAAGATCTCAAATATAAGATGGATCTAGGTTGTTGGGAGCTTTGTATTCAAGTAATTCTTTTTTTAATTTGCATATGCAATTCAGTTTAATAATAAAATAATAAATGCACAGCATTCATTGAAGAATTGCATATCCTCACCACCTTTCAAGCCAGAGTTTTAAACCAACACCATCCTTTTCCGAGTAAGGACGGTATAAATAAATGTTAAATGAATGAAAATAAATGTATTTTTGTCTGTCTGAAACAGCTCTTGTAAATGAGTCCTCAAGGCTCAATGGGAACGAACCTGTATAAATAAAGGTTGAATGAAAAAAGGACTGATTTAGAGTCATTTTAGTCAAACCTTGTAAAGGAGGTTTTTTTGGGGGGGTGGGGGGTGGGTGGGTGTCATACCTCAGACACTAAAAGTGACTAAGGAATAGCCACTTTTGTGTTGGCTAAAGTTGACTGTAGCCATCTTGAACTCCAGAAGTTGTGAAAGTATAACCAATGATCCAGCAATTTCCAGTCAGGTCATCTGGACGGTTTCGTTTTTTTTCTGAGATGTTTCATCCTTCATCCAAAGGACTTCCTCAATCTGAGAAGCCATCCAACAAAACTGATTCCCACAATAGTAGAGAAAACAGTTTTTCTGAAACTTGTCCAGATGACCTGAGTGAACTTTGTTGGATTTTATACATGAATTATTGAACACGAGTTTTGGTAGTGAGAGATGCATTTTATTTTGTTGCCTATAAAGGTTTTCTTTTTGTCTTTGAAGATTATAATGAGGTGGCTCCACTGTGACTGATTTGTGTTTTTTTAGAGTTGGAAAGCTGGTGGACTCCAGTTTGGACATTCAGGCCATCCAGCTGCCAGCCCTACAGTACCAGCATGAGAGACGCTCTCACGACTGGATCATGGATGACTCCAGCAGCACCAGCGCCCTGACAGATGTCACTGATTTCACAGACAGTGGCACGCTCATCTCAGAGGATGGCTCCAACATCAAGCTGAACACTGGGGTAAGACTTTAGATGCAAAGTGTGGCTCGTGTTGTGGCCTGCATATGATTTAACCACATCTGTCTTTTTGTCCTCCACCAGGTGAGACTACACCTGCAGCAGTTTTATGCCATGTTTCTGAAGAGGGCGCTGTACAGCTGGAGAAACTGGAAGGTGATGGTGGCTCAGTTCCTGGTCCCTTTAATCTTCACCGTCGTGGCCTTAGTCGTGGCACAAACTCTTCCCAATCACAAGAATGCTCCTCTGTTGAAGTTGGCCCTCAGTCGTTATGGACCCACCAAGGTCCCTGTGGCTGTGCAGCCTGGGTCGGGTCCCCTTGCTGCTGATTTAGCAAATGTATACGCTTCCCAGCTCTCAGCCCAGCGTGCTGACCTCATCAATATCACAGGTGAGAATAATTAAATATATATATATCTATATTTGGCTGTAAAGTTTGGTTCAGTGCGTGTGTTTAAAGTTACTTTTTTTAAGTCGATCATATCAACAAAGCTTCATTCAAGAACTGCACAGATTCATGAAATCAGTCGCAACAACCACAGACAGACTGAAATCAGATTCAAATACTCAACCAACTTTCTGACTCCTATGATACTTGGATTCACTCAGACACAAGTAATTACACATATTTACAAAGAGACTTAAAATGGCACAAAACCACAAAAACTAGACTCGCCATGACAATAAGGTGCAAAATACCTGCACATTTTCTTAAATCGGGTACTAGCACATACATTTGAGTACTTACCAATTACCCATATGAGTACTAATAAAAGTCATTACACTTTTTACAGTTAGAACTTCTAATTTTGCAAAAACAATAAGATAATAGAGTTTCTGTTGCTTACCTCTTTAAGACATTCAGCGTGCAGCAGCAGCAGTGAATGAAAAGAACCTTGAATCCTTGAAATAGAGGTGACAAAATCCTTAGACTGTCAGCAATTCCTACTCGTTAAGCAGCTCATTAAGCAGCTTCTCAGGCTCGTCAATGACCTGTGGTTGGAACCTCTGATAACCATAGTCAAGTTTGGTAAAATTGCTGTGAAGCTCAGATTTGTATATTTCCAAGTTTCTCTTCTGCTTTGAAATATTTCCACATGGACTGTTTTGTGTCTCCACACAGCTGACAGTGCTCCTCCTTTACCACTTGACCACTTAAGTGAAAGGTGAATGTCACCCTGCTGTAAAATGTTAGCAAAATACTGTTATGACTACAAGTACACACACACACTGTCTGACTGATACTGGTATCGGTGCATCCTGACTACAACGATAACAGATTATCCACATTTAGCCAACAACAAAGATAAAAGCAAAACAAATGCAAGTAGATCCAAAACTTCTACAAAAGCCACAAAGATGAACGGAAAACTTGCAAAAACCCAAAATGGTAGACTGCAAATGACTCAAAGGCTCAGGATGTGAACGAGCTACTACAAAGAGATTTAATGTGAGTCAGAGCAGCAGAAATGCAACGTAAAACAACTGGAACAAAAGCAACTCTAAACAAAACCCAAGACTAAAGATGGAGATGAACATGGTTATAAAAAAAAAGATTTTTATTTGAAGTGTTAAATGACCAGTTTAGTCCAGGTGTGTTCTTTGTGGGAGGATGTTACGGTTGTTGTTTGTTGACGTCGTCTCTGTCTTTTGTCGTTTAGACTTCACGGATTACGTCCTGACCCAGGCAGAGAGGGAAGGGAGCAGCTTCAACGAGCGCTGCGTGGTGGGGGCTGCCTTCAGCGGCAGCTCTCAGATTTCCGAAGCAACGGCTTACTTCAACAACCAGGGCTACCACACGGTCGCCACGGCCCTCATGATGGTGGACAGCGCTCTGTTCAAACTTATCGCTGGGTCCAGTGCTTCTATAGAGACCAGCAATTACCCCATGCCTCGAAATCTGTCTGAGACTGCACGAAACCAGTTCACAGAGTAAGTCCAGCAGGCGTGGCGTATTATTTAATATGAAGAAGCTAAAATGCTTTAAACTAATGAACAGGTTTGGAGAAAAGGCAGACGAGCAATGATTTGTCTAATGTTTGTATGTGTTTCTCTCCCTTTGTCATTTTATTTGTTCCATCTGTAGGAGCAGAACTGGTTTTGCCATCGCCATCAACTTGATGTACGGTATGGCCTCATTGTCCAGCACTTTTGCCTTGCTGCTTGTTACGGAGTCGGCCATCAAGTCGAAGCACGTGCAGAAGGTCAGCGGCGTCTACCTTTCAAACTTCTGGCTTTCGGCCCTGCTGTGGGACCTGGTGAACTTCATGCTGCCCTGCCTCCTCATGCTGGTCAGTGTGACACGACGCAGCAGAATAAAGATGAAAACACAGAGGATTTGGTCTAAAAGGAATAATTGCTCCCATTGAAACCACAGAAGGTTTGACGTCTTGTGTATTTCAGGTGGTTTTCCGGGCATTTGGAGTCGAGGCCTTTGTTGAGAACAGCCACCTCGTCGACGTGCTCCTGATACTCCTGCTCTACGGGTGGGCTGTCGTGCCTCTGATGTACCTGCTCAGCTTCTTTTTCTCCACCGCCGCCTCCGCCTACACACGCCTGACCATCTTCAATGTGATTTCTGGCACTGCCACCTTTCTGGCTGTCACCATCATGACGATCCCAGGTGAGAAATGAACCATCGACGACTCGTAACGGGGTTTTCAAATCAAAAAAAGAATATGACAAATGAGTCATCTGCTTCTTTTTGTACGACTGTTTCTTAAAGTGCACTGCAGTTTCTCACTAAACCAACAGAGGGAACGCTTTAGATGTTAAATGAATGGAACTCTTGGACAGTAGCAACTGTACAATGTCTGCAGGAATTTAAATGAATAAATAAAAAACATTTTTGTATTTGCTGAAGTGGCTTAGCTGTGGCAGCCATCTTGAATTGGGTTGACTCCAAAGTCCATCTCTAACTGGCTCATCAGTTCTTCAAACTGACGATCTGAACGCATAATCTGGACTCTGATGGTGTGATCATGCCCATGTCTAGACCTTGAATATTTAACTCTCATGGCCTCGCTGTTTCTCACCGAGCACAATGCGTAGTATTTCTGTGTGGGAAGACGGTGTGGAATCGTGTTCAAGAAATTTGCACTCGGTTGATAAAGTGCGGAGGAGTGGGATGTGTGAAGCCTCTGTGTGTGGGAAAGGTAAGAATCTGCCGGTGTGATTTTAACAGTAGATGTGAAGACCGCCCCACGTTCTCATGCGGAAATGACTCAAGCAAGGAGATCATTCAGAGAGAGCAGATAAAAATGTTTATCGTCTTTGTTTGCTTGTTTTCAATTTTCCCTCTGCAGAATTAAACCTGCAGAACTTGTCACACTTGCTGGATAAAGTGTTCCTGATTTTCCCAAACTACTGCCTGGGCATGTCTGTCAGCCAGTTCTACCAGAACTATGAGTTCATCAAGTTTTGCACCTCGAGTCCCCTTAACGAATTCATCTGCCAAGTGTGGAGTAAGTACTGTCCTAATGCAGCTCGAAGGAGTTAAACAAGTTTGTTTCTGTGTAAAACAAGGAAACTGTGATTGATCGACCAAGATCTAACGACTGATTGTGCTCCTTTATGTTGACATTATTCTTTATATCACTTTTCTGTTTCCAGACATCACCTACCAGCCAAACTACTTCTCCATGTCCGAGCCTGGTATCGGGCGCTTTCTCGTGTCCCTGGCGGTGCAGGGCGCCGTTTTCAATATTCTGCTGTACGTTGTGGAGCTGCAGTGCGTCCACACTCTGTGGAGATTTGTCACGCTGCTGTGCAGAAAACATAAACAGGTAGAACAAACTAAAACTGCTTCTGCAAGACTTAAAAAAAACCCCCAAAGTAATTAAAGCTTGCTTTACCTAAGAAGAGGCATCTGCATAATTCACTTTCTTCAAGCTAAAGCATTTCTGTACTAACGGATGCAGATGGATTTAGTAAAATCCCAGAGGATTTAGGTATCGTTTGTTTCTCATAAGGAAGGTCTACTAATTTTTGTGTAAAATAAATGACATAAATACAACAAAAAATGTTTAGCTGCATTTCCTAAAGAATACAAACCATGTTCTACAGGACTGATATTGTTCGTAGTTAAACACGGGCAGGTTTTGGTAAATATTGTTAAAATAGTTTCTGTTAACCTGGAGGGTTACGTCATATTTTCATCTCACGTTTCGTTTTCTTTGTGTCCAGTTGCCTCTCATACAGGATGCAGCGATCCTTCCAGAGGACAGAGATGTAGCCGAAGAGAGGAAGAGGGTTTTGGAGTGCCAGCCAGTTGTTGAGTCTATGGTTGGAAGTCCTCTTGTCCTGCAGGAGCTGAGCAAGGTAGGGAGATACCTCGTTTAGATTCACGTGCTCTGAGATCTGAAGATGTGGTCCAGACGTCCTGCTGTCTGTCCCTGCCAGGTGTACAGCAGTGGGCAGAGCATACTGGCTGTGGACAAGTTGTCTCTGGCTGTTGGGAAAGGGGAGTGTTTTGGCCTTTTAGGCTTCAACGGTGCAGGGAAAACCACAACATTTAAGATGCTGACGGGTGATGAGACCGTCACATCTGGCGACGCCTTCATAGATGGATACAGCATCTTGAGGGACATTAAGAAGGTAAAAAAAAAAAAAAGACTCGATAATTCACCCAAGGAGTCTAGTTTTTGCCTTGAGATGATGAAATCTTGAAGGTTGAACTTGTCAGCACATTGAAATCTGATTTCAGGTGCAGCAGCGAATAGGTTACTGTCCTCAGTTTGATGCTGTGCTGGACCACATGACAGGAAGAGAGACTTTAAGTATGTACGCCAGGCTCAGAGGGATACCAGAGAGGTATGTCTCTGGCTGCGTGGAGAACGTCCTGAGGTCGCTGCTGCTCGAGCCTCATGCTGATAAACTGATCCGCAGCTACAGGTAGATGGAGCACACATCAACCTGACTGTTGCTCTGTTGCGTTGAGCAGATGTTAATACAGAAATCTGTGCAGTGGTGGAAACAAGCGGAAGCTAAGTGCAGGCATGGCTCTGATTGGTGGACCTCCGGTCATCTTCCTGGACGAACCTTCAACAGGGATGGACCCTGTAGCCAGGCGGCTGCTGTGGGATGCCGTTACTCGGACTCGAGAGTCAGGCAAAGCCGTTATAATCACTTCTCACAGGTGAGTTCTTTCTGAAAATCATGGTTCAATTACATCATCATGATGAATGAATAAACAGAAGCAAAAGATTTCTTACCATTTTACATGTGCACTCACCAGTATGGAGGAGTGTGAGGCCTTGTGCACCAGACTGGCGGTGATGGTCAATGGGCAGTTCAAGTGCCTTGGGAGTCCCCAACACCTGAAGAGCAAGTTTGGTAGTGGCTACACCCTGCTGGCTAAAGTGCACGTGGAGGCAGAGTTAGAGGACAGTGACCTGCAGCTGTTTAAAGACTTCATTGAAAGCACCTTCCCAGGTTTGGACTGTTCTAGTACAAAGCTGTAAAATGAAATGTGAAACTATAGCTGTGACTGAATAATGGAGTCAAACTGAGGTTTAACGTTAAATTTCTGTCACCACAGGATGTCAGCTGAAAGATGAGCACCAGGGAATGGTTCACTATCATTTGACAGATAAAACACTAACCTGGGCACAGGTACAGTCACCAATTTGATCATCCAACAACTGACAGCTTCTTTTACAGTATGACAGAAAACACTTTAATTTTTACATGTGCTGGATTACAGCTCCCTCTAGTGGACAAAAGAAGGCAACGATCTTCAAATTCTATTTTATGTTAAACATAAAAATATTATTTTAAAAATACTGTATATGGGTGGATGAGTAGATAATGCAGTCAGTTTCCAAAGATAAAATTTTAAAATATCTCAGAAAACTGTCCTTCAAGAAAGCTTTGAAGAAAAAAAGTATTATTTCTAAAAATAATCTGGTTTATTGAAAATAAGTTTAAAGGGTAACTTGGCATTTTTGCACAATACTGTAACTGTTTTAACTTTCTTTTTCATTCTAGTCAGAATAAACCTCACAATTTTAAGTTACATTTTAACTCATAAACCACATTTTTAAAATGGTATTTTAAAATTTATTTATTTTTATTGAGTTATTTTTACTTTTTCACAGCTTTTTCCCCCTCCTGTATTATGTTATATACATAGTAACATTCATTTTTGCATGCATCTTAAGTGTATAATAATCATCTTGAGACAATGTTTATACAAATATGTAGTTCCACCCCACCAAAAAAAAAAAAACTAAACAAAAACAAACAAACAAACAAAAAAAAAAAACACCTTCCCCACATCATTCCAAGTAAATTCAATATGAAAACATATCAACTCAAAATTTCAACTAGATGTCATAAAAGAGTAATATGATAATATATAAGAACAGAATGAAAAAAAAAAAAACCTATACAAGCCAAATGGAAATAGATGAGAAAAATTAAAATAAATAATAATAATTAAAAAAGTAATTTAAAATTAAATAAAAGAAAGAGAAAAACAACAACAACAAAAAAAAGCACTATTCTTCCTCATTGCTTCTATCATCAAGGGATGTATGAATTGTCCTAAAATAATTCAGAAATGGGCTCCAGGTCACTGAGAATTGTTGTGTGGCTCCTTTTAGTGTATGCCTAATCTTTTCTAATTTCAGAAAATACATGATGTCCTTTATCCATTTAGTAAAACTGGGTGAGGATTGTTGCTTCCAGCGTAGTAAGATGGCTCTTCTCGCTATAAGAGAAGTAAATGCAATCACTGATCTTGTTTGGTTTGATACAGAGTACCGGTAGGTCATTGGAGTAATTTCAAATATAGCACACAGAGGGTTAGGTGTAATAGTTTTCTGAAAGATATTGGAATATGCATCAAAGATATCAGACCAAAAGGTAGAAAGAGCAGGACAAGACCAAAACATATGCAGATGATCTGCCGGGCTGCCTTTACAACAAGAGCACGAAGAGTCTGCATCAGTATCTATATCAGCTAATCTTGCATTGGTGAGGTGAGCTCTTAAAACCACTTTCAGCTGTATCAGACCATGGCGTGCACATATTGAAGAGGTATATATCCGTTTAAGAGAGGCCATCCAGTGCTCATCACTTGACCTAGATCTGCCTCCCATCGCCTTCTGATGTCATCAGGTGAAGAGGGACTGATACAACTTATTAAGTTGTAGAGGGTAGAAGTAAGTTTTTTTTTTTATTTACAGGGCGTAATGCAAAAATATTGTCCACTATATAGTCATTTGGACAGTTTGGAAAGTAGTTAAAGTTAAAGTTTTGATTTGTAAATATCTAAAATACTGTAATTTGACTTTGGTAGATCAAATGCTTTGCTCAATTTGGGAAAAGAGATGAAATGGCCTTCAGAGAACAGATTATACACAAATTTAAAAATAAATAAATGTAGAATGATGTCATAAACCCAGGAAAGTTTGATCTACTTACACACTTAATTCTAATAAACTGCACTTCTTCTAAACTCTGTTATAAACTTGAAACTGGGCGAATAACATGAGATACATCTGTAGCCCCATCACAACCTACAGAGTTTAATACCCTGATGCAGGAGGGTAACATGAGTTTAACATGGGTGGGACACCTGCTGAATTAACAAGACCCACAAACCAAACTACGTCATGGAAACACACACCTCAGCAACAGTCTTTTATTTTGAAAGGAGTTTGTAAATAAGGCAAGCCAAAGTAGAGGAGGGAGGGGTGGAGGGGGTGTGTGCATGCACAGAGTGTTGGTTGGGGGCTCACCGGAGTTCAGTCGCGAGACCACCGTGTGGGCCGGGTACAAGGAGGACGAGGGCAAATGTTTACGTCTTTTTTTTTTTTTTATTTGCGTTCATCAGAAAAGATCTTGCATCTTCCGGAGTGCGAGTTTTTGCCCGGTTTTGTCTGTGACCTGTAGCTTAGTGGCGAAAAACATCCTGTAGAGAGGAACCCAGCGCTCCTAAGCTGGAACTTGATTTCAGAGAACGTAGCTCTTTTCTTGGAGACCTCGGGACTGTAGTCTGGAAAGATGTGGGTTTCTGTAGCGAGGTAGCTGACACGACCCTTTTCCCGTGCCAGTTTGAGGATTAGCTCTTTATTTTGGTAGTGATGGATTCTTGCAGTGAATGGACGCGGAGCCCGGTCCCGGCTGGGGACGCCGATGCGATGAGCCCTGTCCACTGTTAGCGGTGTGGGAAATGCCAAAGAGTTTTGTCAGACATTGAGATAAAGACAGAGGAGAGAGGACCCTCAGCCAGTGACACGAACGTTGTTGCGTCTCTGGACCTGTTTTCCAGGTCGTCAGTTTTAAGCCTAAGCCTCTTGTTTTCTTCCATCAGCACGCTACAGGTGGTTTCAAGCTCCAGCTCGCTGCTTTGCATGTCCTTCATTGATGTCCCAAGTTGTTGAATTATTGCATCGGGCTGTTCGAGTAACGCCCGGTCCACTGAGAATTGTGCAGATAGTTTTGAGATGATCCTTTCCTCCAGGACCTGTAGCATCACCTCCATGTCAGCTGGGCCCCGGCGTTGGTAGCGCTGCCAGGTGTTTGACCAACCTGTGTTGTTTGGAGGTTTGCTTTATCACCAGCTTCTTCACGTGCTTGGGGGGGGGGGGGGGGTTTTTTGTTGTGTTACC
>JARVLU010000380.1:18272141-18286735 GCA_031762415.1 Simpsonichthys santanae
ATATACAGTATACAGTATATATACACACACACATACATACAGTGCCTTTTGTTTTAGTAAGTTATTTTGATGGAATGGCCCATGTCTGATATTTAACTTTATTACTAATATCAATACCATGCCGATAATATTGTGCATCCTAAATGATAAATTATTTTAGAGGTTTTTAAATTGTGCCATTTTGCAATCTTTTTTCTAACTAAACCGTAAATTATTGAATGTCAGGTGTCAGCGTTCATCACTGTACCAAGTTCTCCAGAGATCAAATTTAACCGCAGAACAACTGCAACGTGACAGAGTTAAAATAAACTGAAATTACATTTATAGATTTATGTGATAGCACTTTCCCCTGATTTATTTGTCACATTTTTCTTTGGATGAAATGCAAAGGTTGTCCAGTTTTGCAGTGTTACCAGGATCCTGACACTGGAAGAAATTTGACTTTCTGGCTTTGGAAACTAAGAACTGATTGACTGGCAGCTCACCCTGAAGTCTGCTCTTGTTTTGTGTTTGTTCTCTCGCAGCAGATGGAAGAGTTTCTGCTGTGTTTACCTGAGTTTCACTAACCACACACTTCCTCGGATAATCACTGATTCAAGAAACTAAATTAAAATCTGTCTGAACAACATCTACGGGCCTCGTGGCTAAAAAGAAAAATCAATTAGATGTCTCGTTAGAGCTCTCGTCTCCCTTCAAGCTGATTTTAATTCCTCACCTCCAAACATATTATTGATTGCCTTCATATTCACACATTTACCATCCAGTTTATCACGCCTCACATCAAGCTCCAGTCAATACTCTCCTCCTGAGGCTGTTTACGTCAGCCATGTACAATTTGTCTCTTTGGAAAATCCTCCCAGGGCTTGTTTTGCAGTCTTTTGGAGAAACTAATAAGTAGCTTGAGTTTTATTTTTTGTTTTTTCCAAACAAATAAGTGTAAAGGAGCCGTGATCATATTAGTCCGCTTGTAGTGTGAAGAGGAAAGACGACACAAATGTGTTGATGGGAGATGGACAACTGATTCTGACTGCACGGAGGTGAAAAACAAAAACGAGGGATTCAAATGACTGAATAACAAGGTCAGGGAGATAAAAAATGTAGAAGAGAAAAAAAAAAACTAACCATACCAGGGGTGTCCAGACTTTTTCAGCATGCGAGCTCCTTTTAAAATGACCAAGTCAAAGTGATCCATAAGGCTCTGTTTACATGAGAACAACCTCTGGAAACATTAGTGTTTTTTTCAATGTTAATTGGGGTTAATAAACAAAAAATGAGCAATTTGCATGTAAACGCTGTGGTTTCCATGTCGGTCGGGTTGCCAGATAAGAAATGATGAACTATAGTACTGTGGCTTTACAATGTGCCGTACTTAGTGCACTGTGATCATTGCTGATCATGATCAGAGTCCCCCTCATCTTCAGTCTGTACTAGAGTTGCACTCGGGCCCAAAACATCCAACCCCACCCCGCCCCAGCCCGCAGACATAATTTCCAAACCCTACCTGATTTGACGAGTTAACAGTAATTACAGGTCCAAACCCGATCGCATGCAGTAGTCCATCTGAAGCTTAACTGAACTTTTGACCTCTTTCAAGGCCGGTCAGCATGGTCAAATGACTGCGTGTGGCTGGTGACTGTATGGCAAGCCATGTTAGCGTATAATTGGATCGTCGGCCGTGCGCGTCCGCTGACGCAATCAAAGCCCGGCACCGACCCGACTTGCACATTATTATGGCTCGGCTCAGTCCGAATCCGGATCTGACGGGGCCGTGCTCTGGGTTGGAAAGGACAGCTCTAGTCTGTACTGCCCAACCACAGCAGAGTCTCTGCTTTGGTGTCAGGGTGGTATCTCACTGGGCTGTGACCTGGAGAGGAGTCGGCGACTCAGAATTGCAAGAAAAGTTACAAATGTTTCTCTGGAGTCTCACTGAAATCTGAATTATTGCAACTAAACTAACCAGCAAGCTTTTAAATTTTTTTAATGACTAGTTGTTGAAAATCACTTAGTGTGATCTCCTCTTGTGCACAACTTGTATTCTTGGCCGTGCACATTATTTTGTTGCTCCTCCACCCATATCATTGTTGGGTTACTCTATTGAGTACACTTTTAAAATAAGGACAGGTCTTTTTGGACCAGTGTTTCTATGCGTATTACAGATGAGTATCAGGAAACAAAATGCCACCCCAGTGTTCTTAAGGCCGTTGAAGAGACCGTGACAAAGATTATTTTGAGAGAATAGTTGTCACAAATGTATTGAACATGTTCAAAACTCAAGCGACAGGACTGTGCACCTCTGGAAATCGCTGCTCACTTCTGGAGACTGTCTCATGAAAGCTGTCTGCCAACTAGTCCCAGCCCACTGAGGTTCTATCTTTGAGGGCAGTCTGTGGATGAGATGGTCATTCTGTGGGACTGACGTCAGTCGCTGACATGTGGGATGACATGAGGTGTTCAGTACTAGGTGCAGATGTCATGGTGTGTTTAGTGCACCGTCCTGCGATCCTTCCTTATGATCGGTTATGAACAGCTGGAACCTTCATAACATTTGTGGGTGGCCCCTGGTTTCAACATCGAGCCACAGTAACATCTGTACTACTTTGATTATTCCCACTTTTCAACATGAACTACTGTCAGAACATGAATTATAGTGTTTATTATATAAACCGGGCTTTTGTCCTCGGTGCAGACAGCTGTGTTTTCAGCCACTAATCTGTGTCACTTTCTGCCTTTAATTATCTGTTACCACATCTCCAGCTGCTGGCCTGCTTTCTCCAAGTATTTCTCATTTTATGGATTTTAATGTGCACATCTTTTTTGTGTCGCTGACTCTAATTGTATTCTCTCTGCATCGCCACTGAAAGTGCCTCTTGTTATTGTGACGTTTACTATGAGATTGAGCTTCACGTCACAAGACTGGTTAATATTATTCAATTGGTTTGTGGGATGAGTGGCAGCTGGTAGGACACGTGGCAAAAGACGGCAGTCTGCGGGCTGAATAATAAGTTTAATAATTTGATGCATGGTGATGAGCAGAGGCCACTTTGACCATCTGGCTGTGGGACCTGGGGCTGACTTGTTATGCCACTGATTAAGGGGAAAGTGATTAGAAAAATGTGTGATATAAATTAAAATTAAATAAACCACAAAACCTTCATGCAGAATATTTAATCAACTTCAACTGCACTGATTATGAGATAATGGTGAAAAATGGTTGGGAGATTTAAATAAATACACTCGGCCTACAAATGTGAGAGGAAGCAGTGGATAAATGTTTTAGGAAAGCAGTGAATTGAAAGAAATAAGTGGTATTCTTTTGTCTGTGCCTTGTCTTGTAGAACTAACGAATGCTTGAAAGCAAAAGAAAACCTTGCCGGGTTTTATTTGCATGTGAGAAGAGAGTTATTGTGGATACTAGTGTCCAAGGAGGTCAGGAAACAGATGGTGGTGGAGAGTGGGCAGGCAGGTAAATACAAGAATATAGTTGTCTAAGCATCAGTCATTGACAAATCACGAACCAAAACAATCTAAGTCTCCAGAGAATGTGGGCACAGGAGGAGTCAACCAGTCCGATATTCATCACACAAAGGAGGAACTAAACATGAAGTAAAAGTAATACACTCAGGGATTCATCAGTAGGAGCCGTGTTTGTGAAAACACTAACTTTTTTTTATTATTATTTTAACCTTACGTCCACACAGCAGTTGAATTTTTGGTTCCCTAAAACTGTAATAAAATTTAAAAAAATGTAAAACAAGTTCCATAATCTCAAAATCTAGAAATCGACCGTTGTTTTCATAAAGACAGCGAAAACACAATCTTTTGAAAATGATATTGTCATATTCTCACGTCAGCTCTAACCCATGATCTAAGGGTGTTTTTTTTTTTTTTTTCTTTGAGCCTTGTTTTACATTGTGTGTGTGGCTGCATTACAGCACCACATAAAGGCCTGGCATAGCTGCTACAGTGCTGTTGGTGTTTCTGTATGGATGGAAACATTTCTAGAAACAGTGTATTATTTACAAGACAGAAACATTCAGCACTGAAGTTGAGTGTGAACAAGGCCTAAGAAACTAGGGAAATTCTGCGAGGGCGTGGCTACTTGTTCTTCAAGGTGTCAGAAAGGTCTCGGCTTTGAACTCAGTTTATTTCTCAAGCATTAATTCACAACAAAAGGGTGGGGGGGAGGGGTGATACAAAAAATAATGAATCCAGTTCAGATCCAGATTCAATCAGTTCAAGTTTTATTATAAAACATTCAGCACATCATGAAATGTCAAACAGGCAGCGATGGATCTTTTAACAAGAATTAATGTTTACCTAAACCAGCTGGCTCTGCACAGGAAACAGACACAGATGGTCCGGTCCAGATGTGCTAATTACACATAAACAGGTAGAGTAGAGCAAGGACATGGTCAGTTTGTCCTCCAGCTGTCTAAGCCTATAGCACCAGAGCTAAAGGATAACTCAGGAAACCCAAACGAACCAACAAAACTTCATCAGTGTGACACCTGCCACCAACAAAACTTCATCAGTATGACACCTGCCACCAACAAAACTTCATCAGTGTGACACCTGCCACCAACAAAACTTCATCAGTGTGACACCTGCCACCAACAACTGTCTTATAAACACATCAATGTCTCATTGACGTGATACAACCAGCCTGATATGGAATTCCCAGAAACTGTTTCTTCCAAAAATAATCTGTCCAGATGACATGATTTAAATATTTTTTATGATTTATCTTCCTGAATGATTGAGCTGTCAAAGTTTTTTCAGAACTTTTTTGGCCAGGTGTCCTCAGGCTGTTTCTTTGAGTAGAAGATGTCCGTCAGGCCTTAAACATTTGATGGTTATGCGCTCATGACTGACTGTTTTGGGCTGATGATCCCATTTTGCATGTGAAGCCAGTTTCTGGGAGTTACACAGTCGACTGGTTGAATCATTGAAACACGTCCATGAGGAACTATTTATAAGACATTTCTTGGTGTTTCTGATAAAATATTAAATATTTCTCCCAAAAAGAATGAGTCCAGATGACATGATCTAACCATTTTTTGTGATTTATTCACCTGGATAAACACCTGGATGATTGAGCTTACAAACCTTTCTTATACTTGGTTAAATGGTAGTAGCTGTGAGTCATCCCCAGCACATCCTCTGAGTGCTGATAGATCACCTGGATCTAGTTTAAAATGTTGGAAGCAAGGCTGCGGGCAACAAGCATTCATGTGAGAAATGCAACTCTTCAAAGTTCAGTTGATTTTTGAAAACACCAACTTTAGAATCAGCCCTAATTTCAAACTTTTTCTTTTTGAAGATTTGCTTTGATCTTTTATATATTTGTACCAAATGAATCCCTACATATTACTCTTGACTTTAGCTTTAAAACAATCCTTTACCTCCAGTTGGGATCTTTGTTTTTTATTTTTATTTCCAGCTTGTGTGTCTGGTTTCTTTCTCTCTCCTGCTTCGGTCTTTTGTTCGTTTCCTCTTCGCTGCCAATAATTCCTGACCTTGACGTCCTCTCTTCATTCTTCAGATCCTCCTCATTGTTTTCTTCTACAATTTTTCTCTTGTGATGTTTCTCTTCCTTCCTGCTCCCTCGTTATCTCCTCGGTGACAGATCTCTCGGAGTCCTCGCTCTTGTATATCTCCTGTCCATGATGGAGGGGGTGATGGCTGCCGGGTCATCACAGTGATGTGATGGATGGCTTCAACGGGGGCCCAACTTCTCCATCTCCCGCCCGATCCCAGAGACGCTCAAATCGTTTAGAGACGGGCTTGTTGGTCGACCCCGTTAGCTTTTATTTGTTCCTGCAGCTTCAGGGTCACCGGTTCAGATCCGGTTTGACAACAGAACCAGAACGAGCTGCAGTTGATCGCATGGGACAAGCAGTTCAATCAGAACTAGAGAAAGGTCACATGAACATGCAGCGTGAACGCTTCCTGCTGAACGTTTGCTGAAAAGGTTTCATCTCTGAACTGTCAGTGAGTTGAGTTGGAACAGCTGATGTTGACCGAAAGAAAAGTGTAAGAAATGTTTAGAATCGAATTGATCAAAAAGAGGCTGAACAGGTTAAAAAATCATCTGAATTTAGAAAAAAGAAACTGAACAGAAGAAAAAAAAGCTGAAATATCTGGAAAGAAGCTGAAAGTAGCATAAAAAGTTGAAATTATTTGAATGAAGCAAAGATGTCCCTTAGCATAAATAAATAACTGAACAAAGGCTAATGTTAGCAGAAAAATACCTCAAATGTATCTGAAAATGCAGAAAATAAGCTGATTTTAGTTGAAAAAGGAACTAAATAGCTGAACTGAAGCTGAAGCAGAACAAAAGCTGAAATGAGCAGCTAAAGGTCTAAACAGCTGAAAAGGCTTGAAGGATGTGAAGAGAGCTCCATTCATTTTCAATGAGAAAAACATGGCCGACAAAGCTAAATATTTTAAAAAGTAAAAAGTGCACAAACACCAAAAGTCACAGCAGGAACATCCTGAATGAGCCGAACATTTTGATTCATGAACTGTTGAAAAAGAATAAAAACTGTGTAACGAGTTAGTAGCTGAAAAACTTAAACTGGATCTGAACATTTCAAACAATTTAGAAACTTTCAGTTTGTTTAAAAAAAAATCTTTTTAATTTTATTAGAAGAAGAAACTGAAATATCAAATTTTAAATAATAAAAACAAAAGCAAAAACCAGCAGAACGGTAACTAGTAGCTAAAAATATCAAACCAGTAACTAAAAGCTAAACATAAGAGAACTGTAGCTAAAAGCTAAAAACAAGTGAGCAAACCTAAAATGAGTGAAAAAGTAGCTAGAAGCTCAAATAATAAAAATAGTATCTAAAAGCTACTTATCAAGAGTAACAAAATTGTAGCTAAATGCTACATTTAGCTTATCAGTAGCTAAAAGCTATAAACAACTGAACAATGCTAAAGTTGTCAAAGCAGTAAATATTGCTGATTTGGCTCTAAAAGCTGCAATTATGTAAAAGCTAAAACAGCTGAGCACAAGCCTAAAGCTAAAGTGACCAAAATAGTAGCTAAAAGGTAATTATCAATACAGTAAAAAACTAAATTGTAGCTAAAAGCTTGAAATATCTGAACATTAGATAAACACCCAAACAAAGTTAATTGTGGCACTAAAAGCAGCTGAACAGGAGTTTAAAGCTAAAATTATGAAAACAACAGCTAAAATTTAAACATTAGATTTTGCTAGACAGTAGCTCAATACTAAAACCAGCTAGATAGTAGCTTAAAATGCAACTCTTCACGATTTTGAAAAAAAAAAAAAAATTCCTTGAAAACGTCAATAAAATGTAATAATTTAAAAAGTATAAAAGCTAAAAACCTCAGCCTTAATCTCCTGAATGAGCTGAACATCAGCCGAAGTAGTCGGTCAAAAAAAAGAAATGTTTGCAAGAAACTATAAACAAAAAAAAACAAAAGTTTTACCAATAAATTCATAATAGAATAAAAAGTCCTAAAAGAAATGTTGGACTACTGTGACTCCCACAGCAACCAGAACTTTACGAGGACATTAAAGACGGAGGCATGAATCATAATAAAAGGGACATTTCCACAAATTATTTTGCCATAACAAGGACAAATGACTGGAGTTACTCCCATTGTGTTGGTTTGTGCACCAGTTTGTGTTTGTGTAAAATCCTGGGCTTCCTGTGAGAAAGATGAACGAGCAACAATTAGTGCGATCAGAGAGGGCAGGCCGGAGAGCCGAGGTGGAAACGCCAGATTATTAAAGATTTCTGAACTTCAGGGGGTCAACAAACACAGGAACATGGAGTTTGAATCTTCTCTGGGATATGAAAATAATAACTTTTATGAAAAAACAAAACCTCCATCAGGTCAGTCCAAGCTCGAGGATCTTTAACGTTCAGGAAATGTTTGACCTTCCTACGAGGTTTAGCCTGAAGTCTTTGGTTTTGTCTTGTTCTTTTTACAAAATGAGATTTTTGAATACGTATTTTAAAATAATTTCCATTAAACTCACCTGAAGATCGGAGCCATATTGATATAAAGTTTTAAGAGTTTTTTGGTGACAGATGACAATGAGCTGCTCTGGTCGATTCAGGCGTGTATCTATTATGAATGACACGATCGTGTGGAGGGTGAGGTTCTGCCTCTAGTGGAAGAGTTCAGGTATCTCGAGGTTTTGTTCAGGAGTGAGTGAAGAATGGACCATGACATCTAATCAGTGCAGCTTCTGGAGTATTGTGGACTCTGTTCCGGTCCGTCATGGTGACGTGAGAGCTAAGCTGCGAGGAGAACCGGTCGGTCTACTTTCTCTCACCTACGTGTTGCAACCCTGAGTGATGACCAGAAGAACCAGATTGTGGATCCAGGTGTTCTAAATGAGTTCTCTCTGCAGGGCAGCTGGACTCTTCCTTAAAGTTAGGCTGAGGAGTTCAGATAGCAGGAGAGACTCAGAGTAGAACCGCTGCTCCTCCACATCCAGAGAAGACAGCTGAGGAGGTTCAGACGTCTGGTAAGGATGGACTCTGGACATGTCCAACTGAGAGGAGACCTTGGAGAAGACCCGGGACACTCTCTGCTGGTCTGGAAACGCCTTGGAGTCGTCCTCGAAAAGGATCTTCCTGCTCAAGCTGCTTCCCCAAAGACTCAACTCCAGAACTGACTGGATGGATGGATGGATGATGGATGAATGGATGATGGATGATGGATGGATGGACAGTAGCTGTTGTGTTCTGAGCTTGTTGAGTTGTTTAAACGTGTGAAGAGTTCTTTGTCAGAACGACGGAGAAGCTGAGCTGATTAATTCAAATCTAAACAAATGGATCCAAGAGATCAGTATGAAGATCTCAACAAGCTGCTTGTTGATCTGAGAGGACTCCACGCCAGAAGAATTACTTCCTGGATCTTTGTTCCTCAGAGCTGCAGCTCTTCATCCAAAGTGCCTCCTCCTGAATGGGTCAGGAATTTAAGGTTTTATTCTTTTTTTTTAAATCCCTGTTATCAATGTTGGCGCTCAGAGCGTGCGCTTGAGAGCAAATCAAACAACTTTATTTATAAAATGTATTTAAAACAACGAGCGTGGACTAAAAGCTTTCAAAATATGAACATCTAAAATGTTTTTAAAGATCCTGTTGCGGGACGCTCTTTATTTTTTTACGTTGCTTGTTAGTCGCCTCCATATTTAACTCAACTGCTGCAACTAGCACCTGTTTGGAAGTGCAACAGCTGATCCTCAGTATTTCTGGTTATAAAACTCTAAAGACCGAGTCTGGCTCTGCTGCTCCATCTGATACTTTGAGTCTGGTCTCACTCGTCTCAGGTTCTTATTTTAAAACTTGTTAAACACATTTTCAAAGACACGTGCTAATCATTGTTTAACTTTGACAATGGACTGTTAATGTAGTTTGTGATTCCTTGCTTGTTATTGACTTCTGTACTTTATAGTTTTGCCTAACTACTGTTTTCCTTCACTTGAAGTGCTGCCAGACCTGCACTGTAAATAATAATTTGTTCTTAGTGTTTATGCCTGGTTACAATAAAGGCAACATTACAATAAATACATAAAATTATATTAGGCCTTGGATAGAGACTCTCGATCGGCTCTGAGAAGATTCTGGCAACACGTCAGGCAGAACTTTAGAGCCTAGAGAGGCTCCTGGTGGTCCACCTGACTAAACAAACAAGCACATATCAGGACCCACTGCAGTTTATCAGCATGGACTTGGAGTTGAAGATGTCATCACACACCTGCTTCATCAAACTCACTGTCATGTAGAAAAGGCAGACAGCTCTGTGAGAGTCATGTTCTTTGATCTCTCCAGTGCATTTAACACAATCCAGCCTGATCTGCTTCATCAGAAAGTCCAGAAGACTCAGGTGGAGGCCTCAACAATCACCTGGATCAAAGACTACCTGACAAACAGACCACAGTTTGTGAGACTGAAGGGTTGTGTGTCTAACCAGGTGGTCAGTAGCTCAGGAGCACCACAGGGGACTGTACTCTCACCATTCCTTTTCACTCTGTACACCTCAGATTTCCAGTACAAAACAGACTCCTGTCATCTGCAGAAATATTCAGATGACTCTGCAGTGGTCGGGTGTATCAGAGATGGACAAGAAGCTGAGTACAGGGAACTGGTGGACCGCTTTGTGGCATGGTGTGGAAACAATCATCTCATCTTGAATGTGAACAAAACAAAGGAGATGATTGTAGAATTCAGGAGAAACAGAGACAGGTCCAACCCTATTTCCATCATGAGAGAAGAAGTGGAGGTGGTGGAGAAGTATAAATACCTTGGGGTTCACCTGGACAGCAAACTGGACTGGAGATGCAACAATGAAGACGTCTACAAGAAGGGTCAAAGGAGACTGTACTGCTTGAGGAAGCTTAGGTCCTTCAGTGTTTGCAGCAAGATGCTGCATATCTTCTATAGATCTGTTATAGTGAGCACTCTCTTCTGCCATCATCTGCTGGGGTAGTAGCACCAGAGCAAGTAACTTAAAAAGCTTAAAAAAAAAAAAAAAAAAGCTACAGTAATAAAGAAGTCTGATTCAGTTCTGGGGACTCCTAGAACCTTTGGAGATGATTGTACAAAGAAGGATTCTTCATAAAATGAACAACATTATAGACAACCTTCAACATCCTCTTCATCAGACTGTCAAACAACAGAGTGTCAGAGGCTTCTTCAGATCCGGTGTAAGACAGACCTCTACAAGATATATATTCCTGCCCACAGCCATCAGCATCTATAACAACTCTTTAATGAAACCAAGATGATGAGTTACATTTAATTTCTCTTTGTGATTAATAAAGTATTTTGAATCGAATTATCTGCAAAACATTCGTCTGATTTCTGTAAATTCTGCTTTTTTGTTTTTCCCCTGTTAGAGCATTTTTCCATATGAATATTTTATTATGTATGAGATGTCTGAGAACATCTTTTGTCACAACACGGGGAACCCAGAGGATACGAGACCTGAAAGGACAAGATGCGATTAGAAAAAGTAACAGTGTTTATTATATACAGTGCGTTATTTACAGGTGGTCATCTCTTGGAGATCCTAGGGAAGAGAAGTTGGGTCAGTGAGGTCCACTTGTAGAACTCAGTGTTTGCTTGTATTTCCTTACAGGTGGAGGCGCAGGTAATAGGCATGGATGTAATCCACCAGAGAACACCAGAGATGAGACCAGGCAGCGCAGGTTGGACAGGTGTGTGGCTGGAAGGCGAGGCACGGAGGACAAGAACCAGAGCGGGGATTCAGGACCAAACAGGAGTCGAGGAGGCAGGATGACTGTAGGTGCAAGAATAAAGGTAAGTAACTCTTCTCTAAAAAAGCTAAGTCTGGTCCTCAAGACCAGACTTAGCTTTTTTAGATTTTTCTACCTGGATTATTGAGCATGCATCAGGGTAAGTAACACAATGATTTACTGGCCACAAGCATAAACACCAAGAAGGGTACAATGCTCCAGTCATACTGGACTGCAGCCTTAAACAGTAGAAGGACCTTGTCAGGTGGATGGCCACCAGCTGGTGGTAATCAGTGGCTAATTTGGAGGAGGAGCTGCAGGCAGTGGAACTCACATCTTTCTGTAATACATGCACAAAACATTCCCTTGTCTTGGCCTGAAGGCCAGCTCACCGACTCACTGTGCCTCACTGGCATTGATGCCATGAGAACATGCCCTAAACATTTCCTTATCTCCATCTGGAGGCTGACAAGCTGACAGCCATGGATCATCTGACTGCAGCTGACTATGAGGGAAAGCCCGCTGGACTCTGCTGCTGTATAAACGTCTGCAGCAAACTCTGTTTGACGCTCACTCGATGACTTGTTCCATGCATTGTGTCTACGTATGTAATCTATCTTAAATGAATCCTTGCAAGTAATATGCTGGTTAAAAATCTTCTATTGTCATCAAGAGTGGTTCTTTTTATTTAAGTAAGTTAAGAATGAATATTTTTCTCCAACGTTCACTTGGGTATCCTACTTTTGTTATTCCAAAGAATGTTGTCATTTCCACATCTATAAGGTCTGGTAATATATTTTTGAAAGTTAAATGAATTAAAAAAAAACATTTTATGAACCATCAGTTTATCTGCCTATTACATGATGTAAGCATTAGGCTTGTTGTTGCGCTAGAAAAAATATGCTCTTCAAAATTTTAAAGGTTGGAGGTGAGGTTAACACACTTTGGTGAATCAAAAACTAAGTCTACAACTTATCTAGATGTGAAACCTCAACAAAGTGCAGACTGCAAAACATGTTTCCAGAGAAAAGTGAACTCTGTCACTTGACGTCTTTATCTGTTGTGTCAAAGGGCAGCCACCTTTCAAGAAACATGTGATGTGTAAAATCAACAGCTGTCCCAGATCAATACAACAAAAACAAAAAATGTTCATAAACGAACCGCAAAACAAGGCTCATTGTGAATGGATCATGATTGCATACTGGTCATAGTTGGGATTGGTGGCGCAGAGGTTAGAAAAGATGGGCCTTTGAACTCCCGGTACAGTCAACATCAAAATGTGGGTAGAGAAAGTGAAACACCCACACCTGCCTCCACCCCTGAGAAAGGCCCTTAACCCTCACCATCTGCTCCTTAATTTGGTCTCTTGAAAATGAGTTCTCGTGACTCAATGAGACTACCTGTAATAAAGGGTAAATAGAAAAAAAAAAAAGACAAAAGTGAGGAAATGATAGGTTGTTTAAAAACAGTGACAATTTTAACTGAAGAAAAACTGCCTCAGAGAAATATCTGAACTTAAACATATCCTGATGCATGCTCAATAATCCAGGTTAAAAAAAAAAAAGAGTTAAGTCTGGTCCTCTTTGACAAACCACGAAAGAGAGAGCCAGCGAAAGCCGAATCACGAAGTAGCAAGGGACTACTGTACTGTAGTCATCTGACAAAACAGAGAAAACAATGTACTTTCATAATATTTGAACATCATACTGTATGTAAACAATCAGGGAGCATTTTACCAGAAAGCAAAACTCACTGAAATGTGCCAAAGTGAATGATGATCCTACAAAATAAAACAGGAAGTGAACTCAACAAGTCACAGAAAAAAAAAAAGAGACATACACGGCAACATTCAAGTTAACACACAGACAATAACAGATACATGTTTTTCTACGTTAAATGAATTTAAAACATGTCATAAGACACATTAAACAGGAGTCTTTGAATGTGACAGAACTTCCTGTTTTGACTAATTTTCAGTCATTTTTTTCATCTGACTGAGGGTTTTTAGATTATCAGCTGTGGAGGGATTGGAATCCAGGACAGTTGCACAGTCCAAAGAAAACTGGAAACATGTTGGAGCGTATTTTTGAGGCCCCCACTTCAGTTTCACTATTTGGGCTCTTTGTTGCTCTGCTGGTTTTCTTCCACCTTTTTGTCTCCATCTTCAGTTCCCAAGAAAGACAAGAACCTCCAGGACCCAGACCTCTTCCGCTGTTTGGTAATCTGTTCCAGCTGAATCTGAAGAGACTCAGCCAGAATCTTTATGACGTGAGTAAGCTACTGTATAGTGTTTGTCATGAAACCAGTGTTTTTCCACCATGATTTTAAACTCACCAAACTCTTTAGTCTTTCTGTTCAGTTTAAATGTCTGCAGAGGGAGATAACAGCAGAGATTTGTCCTTCAACCCTCCTCCATTTTCTGTTGCAGCCAGCTGTCACTCAACCTTTTGTTTACTTTTGACTCAGATTTTCCACCTCATTAGAAATGACTAAAGAAGTCAGCTGTTTTAAAATGTTCATGTTTTGTGTAACTGAGGGGGGAAATTCACTCTTTTAAAGGTGGCAGTGTGAAAGAAAGAAAAAGAAAGGGGAAGGAAATTAAAAAAAAAAAAAAAATCAAATAGAGGAAGAGGCTGGTTTATCTGTTCCTATCAAACCCAGCCGGTTGAATCTGGGTCCGGACTGTGGGAGTTGGAATTGTGTATTATTTTGACAAATAACGGCTGTATACGTGACTGTAATGTGAAACAACCTGTTGTTGCTCTCTAAAATTGTAATTTAATAATAGGATACACCAAAATGTAGGAAATAGCATCTACTTTACCAGCGTTGTCAGATTTCGCGATAGAAACAAGTAACCAGCTCTATGAAAACAAGCCCAACTGGCAACCCATCAAACTGTGTAAAACAGAGACCAGTTTCTAAACAATATAAACATACATTTATTATGGCATTACACATAAACAACATCAAAATTATGATAAACATTTTGAATACCATACTTTTAAGCTCTGATGAAAAAATAATCATTGTAATGAATTTTTTTCTACACATTTTAAAAAGAAAACATCCTGACATCTGCGAGAGTGAAGCCCCCCCTAGTGGTCAACCACAGTATGAGTGTTTGCGCCCACAGACATCTTTGTACATGTCTATATGTGCACCTGGCGCCTCGCCAACTTAGGCGGGAGCAATAAACAGAAAACAGGGGCGTGAAAGGGACAAACTACGAGCTGAAAGATAATCAGATAATAATAGTAATAATAATAATAATAATAATAATAATAATAATAATAATAATAATAAGAAGAATAATAAAGTGCTATGTGTTGTCATCATTGTATGTTCC
>JARVLU010000380.1:18294290-18304423 GCA_031762415.1 Simpsonichthys santanae
TTTCTTTTCTTCTTCTTCTGAAATTACTTTTGTTTTATATATCTTTTTAGATTTATAACTTCATTCCTTGGCTGGGCCCCTTCCTTAAAAACTGGATGAATTTGATGAGGAACATGGAAGCCACTAAGGCAGATATCAGGAAGATAATTGCAGATTTGAAGAAAACCCTGGACCCTGAGATGTGCAGATGCTTCATAGATGCATTCCTGATCCGTAAACACAATCTAGAGGTGAGACTTTAAAACAGCAATAAGTTCATTTCCTAAAGAAGTTAATTCCTTAATTAATGGTCATTGAGTATGTCTTCTTTTTAATGAGTTTTAGCAGGATTCGGAAGTCAAGGACTCTCACTACAGAGATGAAAACCTCCTGTACAGTGTCATAAATCTGTTCATAGCTGGAACTGATACCACAGCAACGACTCTGAAATGGAGCCTCTTTTACATGGCCAAGTTTCCTCATTTTCAAGGTGCTGAAAATCATCCTTGTGCTGACAGATTTCAAATAAAACAGATTTTTTTTCATCAATAAGCTGTTATAAAAATATGCAATGTCTATTCAGATCGTGTTCAGGAGGAGCTGCGCAGGGTGGTTGGAAGCCGGCAGATTCGAATTGAAGATAGGAAGAACTTGCCGTACACTGATGCTGTTATTCATGAGTCACAGAGATTTGCGAACATCGTCCCCATGTCCCTTCCTCACACAACAAGCAAAGACGTCACTCTGCAGGGTTACTTCATCAGAGAGGTCAGCGCTTTACAAGAGATCATCCATTCATCCATTATTTTTACTCACTTTTTCCTTTCTGGGTCATGAGAGTCACATTTATCTTTTTTATTTCTTAAACATTATTATTTGTTTATTTGATACCAACTTTCCTTTTACACCTCTGCAGGGGACAACAGTATTTCCTCTTCTCACTTCTGTCCTGTATGATGAAAGTGAATGGGAGAGCCCTCACAGCTTCAACCCTTCCCATTTCCTGGATAAGGAGGGTAAATTCATCAGAAGAGATGCCTTCATGCCTTTTTCTGCAGGTACTTTGTTGGATTGAAGTGTTCGCGTGCAACAGATTTTTAATGCTGCAAACAAGATTGTGTTTTTGTAAAGACATTGTCGAGCCTTGCAGTCTCATTTTAATGAGAAGATGGTTTTTGGTAGCAGTCAAACTCAAAACTTTCAAAACTCAAAAACTGATATGAACTTTCAGTGTCTTTATATTCCATCAGCACCTTCTCATGAGCTTTGCCCCTTTCTTGTGTGCAGGTCGCAGGGCGTGCCTTGGAGAAAGTCTGGCCAGAATGGAGCTTTTCCTCTTCTTCGCCTCACTTCTTCAGCATTTTTGTTTTACTCTCCCACCAGGAGTTTCAGAAGATGAACTGGATCTAAAACCAGTTGTGGGCCTGACCCTCGCTCCAAAACCTCAGAAACTGTGTGCCGTTTGTCAGCTCTAAAGAGGAGAGCTGGAACCTCTTTTCGCTTTTGTCACAACAATAGTGTTATGATGTTGATAAATTTGGCATTATTGTAATTTTTTTAAAAAAATATAATAAAGTTTATATTAAAGTGCCATTCATGAAATTTCTCCCAAGAATACATTATTTTTAAACGGATCGTATGTAACGATCATTGTCATCTCATGAAATCACATGCACTGCAAACAGAAACTTGTCTGAATATAACAGTACTGTACTGTGTATTTTCCAAGAGTTTTGTTTAATAGACCCATAACTGCATACAAAAACTACAGCCTTTGTACTTATGGTTTACAAAAAAAAAAAAAAAAAAAAAAATTAAAAAAAAAAAAAAAAAAAAAAAAAAAAAAACAAACATCTTGTCAAGCTCGTCACCTCAGGACATCAAATGCTGCCATGTTGTTAAAACCTCTGCATATTTCTGCTATCAGCACAAAATACACACCTACAGCACGTGTTCCAGCAATCACGAGAAAACCAGTTATGAGCACGATGACTATAATCACATTTAATAAAACCTTAGGCTACATTAAATAAACGTTATGTAGTACAGTTTCTGTTTTTTAAAGCAGTACCTTTTCCAATGGAGACTCTGTGAAACAAATGAGATGTTTTGGTCTGAAAATAATGACAGGTTTCAAAATGGGCAAAAATATGAGTGAGAAGATAATTATTTTAAAAAATGCAGCCTTCTTTTTGAAGCATTTGAGCAATTTGAAGGTAACATACTTTGTTCTCATGCACCCTTAGGCTCCTGGGTCACTGAACCATAACAGCACAGAAGTAGGTGAAAGTTTAACCAATTTACACCACATGACAACCCAAGACATCAAGCTACATTGACTCCATGCTGTTTTATAAAACATTGAGTTAATAAAACTAGTTATGTTGTACATTTCTGATAAACATTGCAGCATTGATGCAAAAAAAAAATATCAAACAACAGAAAAATAAATAAAAGGTTTGTAAGCTCAATCATCCAAGTAAGTAGATAACAACAAAAAAGATTAAATCATGTCATCTGGACCAGTTCTTTAAGCGAGAAACGTTTCGTCCCCCATCCAGAGGACTTCCTCAGTCTCCGACCTGCCAATCAGATCTGTGAATTAGATAATTATACAGTACTGTATATGCAAGTACATGACAGCTGCAGAGAGAGTCCAACTTAACACATTTTAGCTTTGTCCACCTAGTCTGGATCAAGTCTAGTAATGTTGGGTTTTTCTTCATACCTTTTCAACAACATGCTATCTAATGTATTTGAGGTCCTTTAGCATTTGAAGGTGCCACAGCTGACAAACATTTAGAAATAAAAGGCCTAGAAAACACCTTGCTTAACACTGTCTACAGGTAATGCTGGTTACAGGCATCCTACTAGCATTTATAGTACTGCATATTTATGGTGCGTTCTAATGGGAATAAGATGAAGTGTTTATCCTGATTTAAAAAAAAGTGTTCTTTTTGATAACTGATCATTTGTATCTTGGCTATTTCTGTCATTGTTCAGATACACTAAAGTTATTTGGTCCATTAAAACAGAATGTATTTCTATAAAGAAACCATTCAGGCTCACTTGTGTTCTGTGAAGCAAAGGCTGACTGAAAAAGGTGACTGACAAAACAAGTGATTTTATTCATGTGAGAAATGTGCACAGTACATATTACTCTTCTCAAAGTTGAGAATGACATGTATACTTAGTTAAAAGTGTTGTGAAAAAATAATTTGCAATGCATGTGTGTGTTTGCAAATGAGCCATGTTGTAATTATTTAAAAGTGAACGCAGCTGCTGAAGAATCCTGCTGGACAAACTATTTACTCTTCCCTAAAATTCCCTGCAGGTCTTTGAAGGAACATCATTAAAGCAGAGGCTTTGGGTGTGATTATCTGTGCTGCAGATTTTCTTGAACTTCTTTAAGAGTTTTTAACCTAATTCAACAGGAGGAGTTCTCTTATACTTTTTCCTGAGAAACTATCTGATCATGTTTGAAGATCTACAATCCCCCATTTCATTTTGGCTGTTTGGGATCATCATTATTCTGCTGGTCCTCCACTTTCTTTACTCTGACTCCAGCTCAAAAAGACGGGAACCTCCAGGACCCAGACCTGTGCCTCTTTTTGGAAACCTGTTCCAGGTGGATCTAAAGTGGCTTGACAAGAGTCTTTTTGATGTGAGTCACTTTCTAAAAATGTGTTTTTGTGTGTATTAGAGTGCAGATTGTTTTTCTGTAAAATATATTTGTACACGAGTCTCATCCTTTTAGCTGCGTTATGTTTCCAGCTTTCCAAAAAATATGGACCAGTGTTCCAAGTCTACTTAGGACCAAAGAAGGTGGTGGTTCTGGCAGGTTATGAGACAGTCAAACAGGCTCTGATGAACCATGCTGTGGAGTTTGGAAACAGAGAAATCACTCCAGCATTTTATGATTTGACCAAGAGCCATGGTAAACACTGAGCTTCTTGAGTTAATTTTTTGCGCTTGGTTAAAAATTTTGATGCATTCTGTTTTTTTTTAAGGCATCATCTTTTCCAATGGAGACAATTGGAAAGAAATGAGACGCTTTGGTTTGAAAGTATTGAAAGATTTTGGAATGGGCAAAAAGATGAGTGAAGAGATAATTATTCAGGAATGCAGCCACCTAATTGAAGAATTTGAGCAATTTCAAGGTAACGTAATTTGGTTTTGAGCAAACACACACCAGTCCTCTAAAGCTCCTAATTAACTGGGTCACTGCACCGTAATTGCACAAAAGTAGGTGAAAGTTTAACAGGTTTGCACCACATGACAACCCAAGACATGAGCTTCCTCAGTTCAGCATTGTCTAATAAAACACTGAGTTGTTAAAGCTGGTTGTCTCATGTACAGTATTTCTTATAAAGATAAAAATAGAAATAAAAAAAAAATCATATAGTACTTTTCCTTTATTACAAAATGATGTGTCTAATGTATTATGGGCACTCATCTTAATTAACTAACATTTAATTTGACAATTGAAAGGTGGAAGTTCAACTTACTGTGTCTGATGCCTAAATCACCTATATATCACCTATATTTTAATTGAATTAAGCAAATGTTTTGCAAATTAAATTTTGACATTTATTATTATTATTTTTTTTTTTTGAGGAAAAAAAAACAACATTTCTACAAGCCTAAGGTTGCAAAAGAAAAACTTATTGTCAAATACTCACATATTCACTATGAACTGAAATCTTTAAAATAAATAAATAAAATAAATTAAATTTAAATTAAGACTGAAGTCTGTCAGTCTGGTTAAAAAAATACAGGAAAACTAGACAAACCAAATTCTCAGGATTGATGCAAAAACCTTTTTTTTTTTTTTTTTTTTTTTTTTCAATCATTTAATTACACATAAGAGTACAGCTATGTCACAGTATGGATCCAAATTGCCAAAATCTTTTTATTGCTAACATTGAAATATGTACATTTATGATTACACTATACATGTAAAACTGACAATTTATTGGAGAAAGCCACAAGTTTTTGGAGGAAAAAAAATTGAAGATGCTTGATTTGACAAATGAAAATGGTGAATCTCGAACATGGTGTGCACTCCTGTGGCACCTGAATAATTTGACACACCTGTCTGGCAGCAACGTTAGCTTTTAGAAATTAAGCAAACATTGAGGTGTAGAGCAGAACTCGCCTCAGCTGCGTTGACTTGGAGCACAACACATTAAATGTGATAGTCCTCTCCTTCACATCTTTTCTTTAAAACATGATAAATTAAATTTAGTGACCCTCAATTAAAATCCTTGATTTTAGTGTTAGTCAAACTTACTCTGTTAAAGAGAACTCTCTCATACTTTAAAAACTCCTGGTCTAATGCATGAGGCATCCCCTTTGCCTGGTGACCTTCAGAGTTTTGACTGTAAGCTCTGGCAACTTCCTGATAACACAACTGTTTCAGTTGTGGTGCCACCACTTACAGTATGCCTTCTGGTGCCATCTCCCATCAAACAGAACAATTTACATACCATCACTGATCTGCACATGGACCTAATTGCATCTTAATCATACCGTTCTAAGTTTGAACCTTATATTTTCTGTGCTGCTGCCTTTAATATTTTTAGGTCTGACTATTTACCGTTTTTCCTGACAGGTAAACCCTTTATCAACACCAAGCCCATTAATTATGCCACCTCAAATGTTATCTCAGCTCTGCTGTTTGGGAGAAGGTTTGATTACAAAGACCCGGCCTTTCAAGCTATGGTGCGAAGAGAAAATGAGATCATCCGTCTGACGGGATCAGCTTCTGTTTGGGTATGAGAAATTGATCCATTGTCTTTTCCTCTTCTTTTTCGGGTCCCTGGTGCACATATCCAGCAGTCACTGTGAGAGGTGGAGTAAACCCTGGACTGGTCTCCTGTCCATCACAGGGACACATGAGGATGACAAAAGACAAACATTCACTCTCTCACTCATGCCTAGGGGCAATTTATTTAGTTACCAATCAGCCTAACATGCATGCACGGAGAGAACTTTAAAACTCCACCCAGAAAGATTAGTATGGGATTAAAGTATGAATTATTTCAAGATAAAAATAATAATAAAAAAAAATACTAGTGGGTTTGTATAAAAGACAGCTGCTGCAGTTTTGCAAATATTGTATTTGTTTTAGGGGTGTTTGTAGTTTTTTTTTTTTTTTTTTTCAGGTGTCAACTTCATTTCATGCTGAATGTCTTCTAGATTTACAACTTTTTTCCTTGGTTGGGCCCTCTCCTTAAAAACTGGAAGGATTTGATAAAAAATGTGGAAGACAACAAGGCAGAGGCAAGGAAGATAATAGCAGAACTAAAGGAATCTCTGGACCCTGAGGTGTGCAGATGTTACGTTGATGCATTTCTGATCCATAAGAAACATCTGGAGGTGAGTACTCAAATTCCAGTCTTGGCCCATGCTTGTAAAATTTGATCATATTTTCTCCCTTTATTTGGGTTTTATTAGGATTCTGGAATGAAGAACCTGTATTACCATGATGATAACCTGCTGTACAGTGTGACAAACCTACTTGAAGCTGGAAATGACACCACAGCAAATACACTGAAATGGGGTCTCCTTCACATGGCCAAGAATCCTCATATTCAAGGTACAAAAATCAGTTTATGTATTTTTACATACCATACTGGCACACTCATTAGATTTAATTTTAATGTGCATTCAGATCGCGTTCAGGAGGAGCTGAGCGCAGTGGTTGGAAGCCGACAGGTTCAAATAGAGGACAGGAAGAACTTGCCGTACACCGATGCTGTTGTCCACGAGATACAGAGACTTTCAAACCTTTTCCCCATCAGCCTTCCTCATGCAACAAGTACAGACGTCACATTTCAGGGCTACTTCATCAGAAAGGTAAGCTGCTCATACTGATCTGAGCAGGTTTTGTCCCCGTAGCTTCAGAAATGAAGTTACTTTGAGGCCTACAATTTTAACTCTTACCTCCAGGGAACAACAGTTATCCCTCTTCTCACTTCCGTCCTGTATGATGAGAGTGAATGGGAGAGCCCTCACAGCTTCAACCCTTCTCATTTCCTGGATAAGGAGGGTAAATTCATCAGGAGAGATGCACTCTTGTCTTTTTCAGCAGGTATTTTGCAGAATTCTTATACAGTATTTTAATTATAGAGCTTTAGCAAATTGCGACAGAGGAGCTTGTTTAATACAACAAATCTTCTTGCAGGTCGCAGAGCCTGTCTTGGGGAGAGTCTGGCCAAAATGGAAGTTTTTCTCTTCTTCACCTCTCTTCTTCAGCGCTTCTGTTTCACTCCCCCACCTGGAGTCTCAGAAGATGAGTTGGATCTAACGCCAGTTGTCGGCTTCAGCCTCTGCCCTCGACCTCCAGGAGTTGTGTGCCGTCCAACGCAAGTGAAGCAAAAGACAAAATCTCAATCTGTTTTATTTGCAACTGTAAGAGGAGCTTCAAATGACACTTTTCGACATGTATGTTGGGGTTAGTTAGAATCAAATGTACAATTTCTAAAGGAGTGTTTAGCAGAGAATGATTTTTATATACCCGTGCATGAAATGTTTTTTAATTACAGTAGTTGAATTAATATTCTGAGTAGTTTTTGATTTTAAACAGCAGCCTTGATTGTTTTAAAGATTTTTAAAAATGATTTTATAATACAAAGAGGAAACTTTTGATTATTAACCAGTCTTATTGATTTGCTTACAATATAACTTTAGAGTCGATTTTTGTCATCTTCATAATAAAATGGTTATTAGATCTCCTAAATTAAACGCAGACAGATGCTACTATTTCAGTATTTACTTTTTTTTAACTTCAGTAGTTGGACTGAACACCTCTGTAATTAAACCAAATTTAATATTTCTATTATGTTTAAGAGGGATGCTTTGTCTCTTAAATCTGGAGCGCCCTAATTTATTTATTTTAAATTTGCTTCTCTTTCTGGGTTTACTGGGTCTGACAGCATCAGCAGGTTTTATGGGTCCTTTTCAGAGAAGGTTGGGTCAAAATGGAGTTCTTTGACTTTTTTTTTTAATTTATTTTTTTAACCCCACCTGAAATTTCAGAACGTGAACTGGATCTAAAATAAGTATCAGTCTATAAGGCCTTGAGCTGAGCACCTTTTATGGGCAAACTTTTTATATATTGGAACGAAGTTCAGTAATGCTTTTGAGAGAATATAGATTTAATCAACTGTTTGATGTTGGCTTCATCTGAAGTTGTTTTATTGGAAAACGTACTTTCCTTAACTCGATGCACATCATCTTGTAACGTTGATTTGTAATAGTGTAATGTGACCACTTTTGTCTTCCTGACCATTGGTGAAATAATCTGCCAATTCAATAAACTACTTGCATGATGAAACATTTGGTCTTGTCTTGAGAATCTTGTTCAGATTACCTCCAGAATAGAATACAGTAAATGTGTAACATCCACCACAGTGGGAATGTTTCTCTAGTTCACCAGACATGGCACATCTAAAAAAGGTACATGAAAACACAGTACAGCAAAAAAAAAAAAAAAATAAAAAAAAAAAAGCGTAACTGCATCCTTTTGTGTATGTCATCACTTTGAGTATAGTGATGGCATTTGGAACGAAAGATTCCTTTTAAAGAACCCTTTTAAAGAACCCTTTTGCTCGAGGAACTCTGAGGCTTGATCTGACCAAAAAGTGGGTGTGAGCTATCTACGATCATTTTCTTAGCTTTCCTCCTTGTTCTGTCAGTGTACAAGTGGGTCACATACTTGTAGAAGTTTTCCCACTGCCATTATCACAATTTTTACTTAAGTCTTGCATTTGAAATTTAAATGGCAAAACATGCAGAAAGAACACTTTCAATGTGTCTACTATGCACAAGTTTAATAATCTGTCCAAAGTTCAGTCAAATCATCTGGACAGTTCCTTTTTTTTGTTGTGACGTTTCATCCTTTGGACTTCATCAAGCCAAGGAGCCATAAACAAACTCAGTCCCACAAGCAGCACACTCATAGTGGACCAACCAGTTTGCTGGTGGTAATGTTTCTGGGACCTGCCCTTTCCCCTGTCGTCAACTCTGAGGCAGCCATTGCCAAAGTGGTTCAAAATATCAAAGTTCATGCTCAATAATCCAGGTAAAAAAATCCAACAAAGTTCAGTCTGGTCATCTACAGTTTTTTTTGTTGAGATATTTCATCCTTTATTTGAAGGACTTCATCAATCCGAGGAGCCACAAACAAACTGAGTCCCACAAGCAGCACACGCCATCTTATCACCAGCAAACTGGTTGGTCCACAATGGGAGTTTTCTGCTTGTGGGACTGAGCTTGTTGCAGAACTTGATTATTAAAAATGAATTTTCAGAAAAGATTGAATTTTGTCAACATTTTGTTGGTTTCAGTAGCAAAGCATGTAATGCAACAATATGCCACAAGAGTGTAATCAAAGTTAAACTGCTACAAAGACTTTTGATCTTCACTCATAAGGCATCTACCTATAACTTCAGCAAGTCTAGGATTATATTTTAACACTCTTGAGGTCACAAGTTTTATCTTTGAGAGAGTCTGGTCAGAATGGAGATCTTCCTCTTCTTCACTTCTCTTCTTCAGCATTTTCATTCCACTCCCCAGCCCTGAGTCTCAGAAGATGAAGTGGACTTCAGCCTCTGTCCTCGACCTCAGAAGCTGTGATGATGCAAATGAAGCTGAAATGTTTGTTTTCTTTCTAATCATGTTATATGAAGACATATTTGTTGCTTGCATTTGGTAGTTTTTAATATATGCTAACCTGTAAACTTTATAGATTTCAACTGCTGCTGTGCATTGCAGGAATTGTTTAAACTTTAATACATTTTTGTGGATGTTAAACATCTAGACTAACTGAAAACCCTTTGATTATGCTGACTTGACTTGATTCTGACAAACTGTTTTCCTGTATTTTTTTTAAGTTGGTGCATAATTGTGTACTTTTGTATGTTTACCAAACCACATGATCTATGTAATAATTAAATACATGTACTTTGTATTTAAAACAAAAAAAAAATCCTTAATTGTTGTTTTATTAAATTTAAGAATGTCGTACATAAGGGATTTGATAAAGAAAATGATAAATGGACTGTACTTTATAGCACCTTTAGATACTCAAAGCACTTTACACTATAGTCTGTGCCTTCATTTATCCATTCATACATCACACTATTATA
>JARVLU010000380.1:18319146-18331891 GCA_031762415.1 Simpsonichthys santanae
ACATGCAAACTCCACCCAGAAAGGCCCCCGGACCGGGATTTGAACCAGGGACCTGCTTGCTGAGAGGCAGCAGCTCATACCAGTTGTACCACCGTGCTGCATCGTACATATTCAGTTAGTTTTATATATTGCCACTTTATATGAAAAGTAATCTCAGGACACAAAATATTTACAAACATTAAAAAACTTAATTACCAAAAGTTCTTTAAAGGAGCCAGAAATTGTGTTGAATCTTCCCTTAGTCACAATCTCCCATTCAGAGCAGTACATGGGCAACAGTGGGAAGGAATGACTCATTTTTAACAAGAAGAAACCTTCAGTAGAACCAGGTTCAGGATGGTTGGCCATCTGCCTGGACCAGCTGGGCTTGGAGTGGACAGAAAAGAAACTATAAACACAGACACACTAAATATATTAGTATATACTAATGCAGGTGCACACTGAACAATTGCTTTGAACTAAAATGCTTCACGAGAGCTGAAGAATTATTTCAATGGGTCCATGTCTGTACAAGTTTGAAATGAATGAAAAAGGTCAAGGTTCCTTTATTGTCATTCACATCTCATTTAGTACATGTGGTGGAACGAAATTATGTTCACAGGTCCCAATTAAATCCAACAAAAGTATAAATTGTAAATAAAACCAGTAGATCTAAGATATGAACTAAATAGGCTAAGCACTAATAGTACAGAAACAATATGTTGAAGACTGATCAGAAAAAAACAACAACCTGAAACCATTGCCCGGCGTTGTCTCCGACAGCTGAGCATCAACGCAACACAATTAGCTTTGCCAGTCAACATTATGTCTGAACTCTTGGAATATGAATATTAGTTTACGCTGAACTTTGATTTTATTTACTTTTTCAGATATACAACATTTTCCCTTGGATAGGCCCCTTTCTCAAAAACTGTCGGGATTTAAGGAAGAATGTTGAAGGTAACAAACTGGACATAAGGAAGAAGATAGGTGATTTAAAGAAAACTCTGGACCCTGACGTGGGCAGATGCTTCGTTGATGCATTTCTGATCCGTAAGAAACATCTGGAGGTAAGTATTCAACATTTGAGACAAGTTTCAGGCTATAAATGCTAATTTTTTTTTCTCTATGTTTGACTAGGAATCTGGGAATAACGTCTCACACTACCACGATGATAACCTGTTAAACAGTGTGGCAAACTTGGTTCAAGGTGGAAATGACACCACTGCAAATACAATGAAGTGGAGTCTCCTTTACATGGCCAAGTACCCTCATATCCAAGGTTGTTTTTTTTAAAAGCTACTCAAGCTCATGTCACTTTACAGATTTTCCAGTGAACTGTTAAAATATTGTGCATCCAGATCGTGTTCAGGAGGAGCTGAGCAGGGTGGTTGGAAGCCGGCAGCTTCGAATGGAGGACAGGAAGAACTTGCCGTACACCGATGCAGTTCTCCATGAAACACAGCGATTTGCAGACATTCTCCCTATTGCTATTCCTCATGCAACCAGCAAAGATGTCACCTTTCAAGGGTACTTCATCAGAAAGGTTTGTGCTAGACACTGATTTAAATTTTTTTTTTTCATCTATGAAGATAGCAACTTGTTCTGAGGCCTTCTTTCTACATTTACCTGCAGGGAACAACAGTTTTTCCTCTTCTCTATTCTGTCCTGTATGATGAGAGTGAATGGGAGAGCCCTCACAGCTTCAACCCTTCTCATTTCCTGGATAAGGAGGGTCAATTCATCAGGAGAGATGCCTTCATGCCCTTTTCTGCAGGTACTTTACAAACTTTTATTATAATAGACAGTGCTTTTAAAGAAAGGATTGCTTTGTCAAGATGTAGGCCTTTTATTCACAATAAGACAAATATGACATGTAATAAAACAGCCACTGGAGTTTACTCAAATTCAGGCCTGATAGCTACAAATGTTTTCGGCCTCCATTTGTCTGCTGTGGCAAACAAAAAAAAAAAAAAAAGAGAATCCCATGCACTACTTTGTGCAGGTCGCAGAGCATGTCCTGGAGAGAGTCTGGCCAGAATGGAGCTCTTCTTGTTCTTCACCACTCTTCTTCAGCACTTCCGTTTCACTCCCCCACCTGGAGTCTCGGAAGATGAATTGGATCTAACACCAGTTGTCGGCTTCACTCTTTCTCCTCGACCGCAGAAGTTGTGCGCAGTCCGACGCAAGTGAAGAGAGAGTTCCAACTTCTTCATGGTGTGAAGACTCGTTTAACATTTAGAGGTTGAGCAAGTTGACCAGTCTACTTCTGTTGCTACTGAGGATTTAGTCATTTTATTGATAAAGAACTTAAAAAAAAAAAACATTTAGAAACAACAGGTTGCAACCAAAGCGCTGTACAATAAATCATGTAAAAAGCAGTGGTATAAACAAAGACTTATAAAGTTCTTGTGGGGATGGTTCAGGTGTTTTAAAACAAACGGTCATGCAAATCAAAGCTGTCGGCGAGGACTGAGAAAATTAGTGATCATACAGTACTGACCTGGCTTCAACTGAGTTGTCCTTCTAGTTTTCAGTTTTGTTCATAATGTAAAAAATATACAAATTCCATGTACATTTAATACTTTTTCATGTGGCCTCCATGTTTTAACTGAATGTGCACTTGTAATAAAGAGAAATGAGAATCTTTGCCTGCTTATTGATAAATCACTTGCATATCTTCGAGGATGGACTGCAGTGGTTCTGGAAGGTTACAGTTAACCAGGCTCTGATGAACCAGGCAGATGAATGTGAAAACAGAGAAGTCCTTCAAACGTTTCATGATACAAGCAAACATCTTGCTAAGATGCTTTTTTTCCTCTTTAGACTGTAGTAAATCTTTTAACTTTGTTAGAACAAAGTGTTTTGTTCAGTCAGTGCTTTGTGTTTCCAGGAAACACATTTTCCAGTGGAGAGAGAAACAAGATGTTTTGCTCTGATAACACTGAGAAATGTAGGAATGGGCAAGAAGATGGGCGAAAAGATGATTGAGTCTGAACAGGCTGAAGATAAAAGTATACATATATTGAAAATTGGACCACTCTAAAATACAATGGCAAAGAAATGGGTCAAAAACACACCAAAATTAAAATAATAAAACAAAACTATTATCGCATCCACTCAATTCATATACTTGAGGTTATTTTAAAGTGAATGAATTTTATTCTGCAAGTTTTTTTTAATATACTTGGTAAAGCCTTCAACACCTCCATTGTATTTAATTATGCTGTTACAAACAGCTCTGATGTTTATTTGATTGCTATGGTGGAGAGATGAGCTTATTTGTCTGATAATAATAATAATAGTAATGAATTTAATTTGTAACGCACCTTTTATCAACACAAATCTCAAAAGTGCTACAAGATGCAACTAAAATCAATGATAAAATAACAAACCTAAGTGATAAAATCAACTAAAATCAATGATAAAATCAGTGATAAACTCATGTGGAGGCAGAATAGGCTTGATTAAAAAGATGGGATCAGTGTCTGCCCGAGTAGACTGAATTAATGATTACAATGAAGTTTGCATACAAGACAAATCCCACCATTAAGGTTTGGTGATAAGAAGGTCTTTAGATGATGAGTAAATAATGTTTATGTTTGTAGTTGTGATAACAGCAGAGGACAGTTGACCAGTAAAGGGACAGGATGACCTGAACTCAGTAACATTTTAGACACTTTAATCAGATTTCCCTGTTTCTTTAAACTTCACTCCCCCCCCCCCCCCCACACACACACACACACCCCCCCATGTCCCAGGTTTATAACAGTGTTTCTTGGTTAGGCCCTTTCCTGAAAAATCAGTGGGATTAAAACTTTGGAAGCTAGTAAAGAACATGTAAGGAAGATAACCGTAGATTTAAAGGAAACTCTGGACCCTGAAGTGTGCAGATGCTTCGATAATGCATTTTCGATCCCTAAGAAACAGCTGGAGGGGAGAAATTAAATTTCCAACAAGTCCATTTTATAAATGCTGAAGAAAAATAATCTCCTTTTTGTGTGACTATGGTTCTTGGAGTGAAGACTTTCTGTAATGACCTCCACTGTGAGATAAATCCACTTGAAGCTGGAAATAATATAATAAAACACCCTGAAGTGGATTCTGCTTTTCATGGCCAAGTCCCCTCATGTTCAAGGTGGAAATATTATTTTTGATCTGGTTAATTTGAATGTGTGTTCAGGAGCTGAGCAGGGTGGTTGGAAGCTGGTGGATTCAAAAATACAGTAGGACGTCTGCTGTACACAGATGTAGTTATCCAATCAGAGATGTGCAAACATTGTCCCTCGTGCCATGAGCCAAGATAACACTTACAATGCTACTTCATCAAGGAGGTCCGAAGCTCACATCAGTGTTTGTTTCACTATTCTTTGCTGTATCTGAAGAAATCAACTTGCTCTGAGATATTTTTCACTCAGCAGGGAACAGTTCTTCCTGTACTCACTTCTGTCCTGTATGAGTGAATGGGAGAGTCCTCACAGTCTCTTCTCTTTCCTGGAGGAGCGTAAATTCATCAGAGAGATGCTTTCATGTGTTTTCTGTGGGTACTTTGCAAACTTTTATTAAATTAGACAGATTTTGGTGCTTTTACAGAAAGTTTTCATAAAGTTTTATTTAGATGATGTTGGCCCTACAGTAGTAGCCTTTTAGTTAGTGACAGGATTAAATTATCCAAAATGTTTTTTAAATTACTCTTTTTTTTTAATTTTTAACAAGCTCACACAGTGTTAGGAAAATGAACAGCTTATATTGCATGTTTCAGTAATAAAGGATAAAATGATATAAAACTTACAAGAACTATGTCTACAAAAAGGATAGCTTATGTTGTTTTTTTCCTCCAAGTATAAATATATACTGTATATACAAATAAAAGCAAATAACCACACTATTAAAGAACAGCACTGCAGTCAATGCTATTGCTGTCTTTGTTGGAAATTATTTTTGGAAATAAAATAAAAAAAAGGGCAAAATCCTCATTTAACTGTAAAAATGTGTATCCAAATAACAATGCTACAGTCATTATAAAAAAAAAAACAGTTACAATTTAAAAATGACTAATCACTCTGGACTCTTATTCCCTCTAAGGTCCTTCCACTTTGATGTTACTCATTTGTTGATCGCGTGAAGCGTGGTTAGTGTTTACGACTTGCTGGGGAGACACGCTGCAGTCGGCGAAAGCCCTCGTTGAACAGCTGGTGGAGAAGTCGGCTGTTTTACTCTCTGGCGCTCTGAATGTCTGTGCCTGGCTGTAAGTAGAGACGTATGACTGTGTGTAAGGTGGAATGTGTGTTTGACTGGTTTGCTGTGAGTACTCCGATGCATATGGTTGTGTCTGAGGGGGCGTGTGAGTAAGAGGAAGGCTCTCTGCGTTGCTGCACGGTGGAAACCCATTTATGCTTGCGGGGCCCAGTCCTGGCACTTTAAACGTCTCAACATTTCCTAAGCTTTCCAAAGAGTTGTAGCTCGGCTGAGTTTGGGTGCACTGAGTGTACGCGCCTTGAGTAAAACTGTAGGTGTCCTGATTAAATGAGGTAGAGGTCGAGGCTGCTGGCAAAGCAGAGAGTGATGGGGTTTTGTTGAGCTGATGCTGAACACTGTTACAGTGTCCTGTTTTGGAAGCAATGGTTTGGAGAGTGCTCAGGATCTGCTTCTGAACCTGCGTCTGCTGGGACTGCTCCCTTTCCAGACGACACTGCTGCTCCACGAGCATCTTCACGGCCAGTCCCAGGCTTCGCACTTCAGAGCCCAGAGTCTGGATCTGGTCCTGCAAAGTACCTCTCCCTCTGGGATCCGGGATCGCCTGCGGTGCGCTTGGACTCCCCTCACTACGAGTGACACCCTGACTCCTTGGAGACGGCAGACGAAGAACAGCCCCAGGCACTGTGGTTGTCAAAGGTGCTGGGGGACGATTAGGAAGACGGATCCCAACACGTGGAGGAGGCTGAAGGGAACGGACACTCAGCCCTGGTCTTTGTGTTGGGAAGCGGCGAAGGGAACTGGTACTTTCAGTCTGGCTCTCATTAATAATCTGTAATACAAAAACAAACAAGCAAACAAAAAAACCCACTGAATTTAAGTAATGGCTATTGTGTAAAAATGTAAAAAGGTCAACTAATGGCTTTTGCTGAGGCTTTGGACAATTTGTGGAATGTGTACTTAGATTGTCTAATAATTCTATTTTTGGTTTAAAGTCCACCTTGGCAGGATCAGGCTCCCATATTCTCCTTCATAAAGATGCATCTTGCTGCTGTTTAATTAATTTCACAATCCAAGTTAAATAGATATGGTATTGAATTATACACTAACATAAACACAAGACATCATAAAAATGTGAGAAGCAAAGGAATTGAGTTTTGTGGTATCTAAGATTTACAGGATTCTTACTTTTTCCATGGTCAGGTCATAAGTTTGAGGTGGCTGCACAAGACCACTGCTCAAGTCAGAACTTTGGACGCCTGACATATCTCTTCTCACCAGTGGCGCCACCTAGTGGAATGACAGAAAAATAATTTAGACAAAGAATGATGTGAAGGTCTTTTATACACAACTTCTAAACAATCAAAAAATATATACTGTACTATAGAGGTTTTAAGAAGTTGTGTTTAAGCATGTACCGGTACCTTCATTTTGTGGGACAATGCTTTATCCAAAAGTCTTTTTCGCGCCGCCAACATTGAACTGGTGGCTGGTGAAGGTGTGACTCTCCTCCTTATGAATGCAGCAGAAGATGGTAACGTGGAAGACGCTGGACTTGTTTGTGCTCTTGTTACAGTAGGCTGGGTAACTCTCTGCTGACCACGCTGTGCAAGGGAAGTGACACTAACAATCTGGATGTCGTTTTCTTCCTCGTTTGACACTCGATGTTGTTCTGGTCTGCTGTTTCTACCGCGCTCCTCAGATGCAGAAGACTTGTTTGCACTAGCCTCTGAATTTGTGGATGCTTGCTTGGCAAAGTCTGTGGGGGCTGCACGCTCACCTTGGTGAGAAACATCCCTCATTAGGTTCTGAAGATGAATATTGCTCCAGCTCTCTCGTAATGCACTGGTTTGTACCTGCACCTGGGGTGCTAATGTAGCCCCTCCAACCTCTGCAGGTTTAACCCTCCCTGGTGGTCTCCCTTGGACCTCTCTCAGGTATAGATAGATGGCCTGAGCAGACACCTTGATGTTCTCCAGTTCCAGCACAGCTTTGATCTTGCGGAAACTGAGACCAGCCTTTCGCAGCTCCACCACTTTGTGTTTGGCAGCATCATCCAGCCGGCCCATGGTCATTCACTTCAGAAGGATCCTGTGTGTTCAGCTGCTAATCTCTAGAAAAAATAAAATAAAATCAGTCGGTAAAAATTGTTACTAGCAATTGATGCAATTTTAGAAACGAAGCATAAATTTTGTGTTAATATTTTAAGTGTCACTTCTTTGACAATTTTATTTTGTGTGTAAAAGGTCTAGTAAAGAAAGTAAAGCCTTGTTCATTTTAGCTGAGATGTAAAATATGATGTAAAGTGGTCATCTTCCATTTGGAACATTAAATAATAAGCTGTCTGAATGTGTGTGTGAATGGGAAAATGTAATGTATTATATGAGTAAAGGCTTCACATGTCTCCTGATGAGCTGGTATTTCTATTTACTTTGCATTTTGTGTTTTAAAAAGTGCTAAACCAATAAAGTGAAATAATGTGAAACTAAACTAATGCACAAACACATTAAGTTCTACGTCTTCTTTACTGTGTTGCAATAGTTATTAAAAAATGCTGTTTAACATTAACCCTTTATTAACGAGGGAAGGAAAGGAACATTTCAAACTTTTGACTTCAGATCATTCTGCTTGAATCACCATTAGAAATTTCCTTTAAGGTTGAAATTCACAGGGATACTGCACTAGCATTTGTGTTTGTGTCCCTAAAACTTTGAGGCATTAACAAAAGCATTACATGCATGCCTCTGTGTACTTGGCTAAATCAGTTTTTCTTCCTGTATTAATGTAGGTTTAGACTAAAAAACAGGTTTCACCAAGACAAAAATTGAAGCGCAATTAAATAAATACTAGTGCTACAGTAGCTATGAGGACAAGAGTGCCTCCAAAACCTGTGGTTTATTTACTAGTTTATTAACCTTTTGAAACAGTTAGCTATCAGTGCTTTAAATGATGTTGATTATATGAAAATGGAATATGACAGATTAATAAATACGTTATAAATTAAAACAATATAACTTGGTAATGTTTCAGTTTACTGATGTGGGCATTCACACGACTGAGTTTGTCTGATACTAACTAAACGTCGACGCAAAACAATGATTCTAACACTGTAATAACTCATTAATTCATAGTTTGCGCCACTTATTAATTGATCCCAATCAATTTCACGAGTAAATCAGATCAATACAGGCTTCGTTCAGCATTTTTAGCTGAGCTAGCTGACTAGATACATAATAAGTATAAAGTGCTGCGCTCACCCCGCCAAGTCTTACTGACAAAAAAAAAAAAAAAAAAAGGAAGCTAAAGCGTTGTTTTAACTAATTTTACACACAACAATGACGTTGTTTGTTTTTAGACTCCTACAGAAGCATCAGAGCAGAGCCATTTTTCTTCTTCGTGTGTTTATTTTGGCGGTTGTTGGTTAACGTATGATGTTGCATTACCGCCACCTGCTGGTACGGAGTGTTGGTCAGAATATATTTGTTTACAGTCTTGTGTCTGTGTTTATGTTTTTCTCAATCATATTTTATTAATCAGCTTTGTTTTCCAGTTAGGATATCCACATTTCTACAGGGCCTATCTTGAGTGTGATTTCTCCTTCTGGCTGGCTCCTGAGTTAGTGGGGGCGCTGTCAGTCTGTCCAGCTCTATAGTACAGAGTCCTGATGACTCCTGTGCTCCAGATGATAATGGGAGTCAAACCGCAAATATGGTCTGTGTGGGTAGGTTTACGCCCGGTACACATCCGTTTGCAAATTAAATGTCCTCCATCAGCGACTTTACTTCACAATCCAAGAAAGTTAACATCCATCTTTTATATCTTCTTGTGTCAACTTTATGTATTTATTCACAGAGTTGATGTGATCAGTGAAATGTCATTTATCATATTCTCCTCGTTTTCTCCTACCTGATTTGCCATTCTGACCCTGTCACATTCCTGCTTATGCCAACCGTCCAGTCCAAAATGAGAGACAGCAAGCTCAATTTGTGGCACCCTTGCTGTCCAAAATCCACGAATATCCGTCACAAAGTCCTCTGTATTCTCTCTTCCGTGTTCTGAATTCACCGCCGACCCAACCACGTTACGACATGAAATTACAACTTTTGGTGGTTACAGTATCAAGATACATTTTTTTGTTACCGTCAGCATCTAAAATAAACAAACGATTTGCCGTGGCGCTAAAGCATCGCGTCACTTCCGCTGTCGTCATCAACTATCGACGAACTCACGGGCCGCGAGTGGTCGAAGCTAAGCCATCTTGTCCCCAAAAACAGAAATGTAGGTTTAAGCCCTTCTTTGATACAATTCACTTTATTTTTTGTATAGATTGTGTATTTAATCGGTTCTGGAATTTGCGATAGCTTTTATTTTCGTCTGTACGCTGGAATAAGAGCTGGGGAGTCGGTGAATTTAGCGCTTCTTGTTTCAGCAGAGCAACGGGTTGAATGAAACTCGATGGCGGCGGATTTATTTTCTAGAATGCAGCTGCCTAACTAATAACACAAATAAATACCGTGTGCTCACATTATTGCAAAATCATTTAAGCCAAGGAAGTTTCTAAGGGTTTATTTCTTAACTGATTTAAGAGGAGTGAGTTTCGTATTCCTTGTTGCTCTCAGAGTACCGGGTAGGCAGTAACGTAACGTCGACTATACATGTATTTTCATTGAACAGTTCTTTCCTTACGCAGTTAGAAGCTTACTGCTTGATGTTACATGTACTGTATTTCCAAAAAACTGGTAGAAAACACGCAATTTAAGACGATGTCCATTTTTTTTGTTGCTTTTTCCTTAAAAGCAACGTTACGTAATTGTAATGCAACTGTTGATCAATTCACACGTTGCTGGGTTTTGAACTGCGCTCTGAGAATGTAATAACACGAGATACAAAGTTTTCTTCCATACATGGCCACAATGTAGCATGAATTTGTGTGTGTGTGTGTGTATACTGTATACTGTATACGTGTATATATACAAAGTGTGTATATACATATATGTATGTATGTATGTATGTACACCGTGTTCATTTTAGCTTATAATACTACCTTGAAATACTTACTCATTCAAATTCATCCTGCATGCACCGTTATATTCTACCATGTAGTTGTTTACTATCTCTCTTTAGGACGTGGTAAATATTACAATTACTTTTTCACTTTTTCGTACTTTTTTTTTTTGGTACCCTTTTGGCTAGAGGTCGAACGAGTACAAAGTACAGGTACATCATTTTTAAACTCGACATTAACAAAAAAAAAAAAAAAAAAACACGTTGAACTCGAGTAGCTGAAGACGTCATAGCATCTCCAGATGCAAAAAAAAAAAAAAATAATAATTAAATAAAACCGCAAAAAAAACCAACAAAAAAACGTAATTTATTATTTACAAAATAAAGACCATCAAAACATTGGGAGTGTATATTATGCTCCTACCATTTATCATACAGCAAATAAGTCAAATAAAAACCAAAACTATTAGTTATCATTACTAAGCTGCAAAAGTGAAATAAATGTGCAGCACGTAAAAAAGCACAACTTTAAAACTGGGGCGGTCGACCACCCCGCACCACTGCCAGCGGTGCTGTGCATTAGATTTAGTTTTAGATATTAATGGTTTTTTTTTTATATAAGTTTAGTGATTCATATTTTATGCTTTTTGTTTGTGAAACAAGGTCAGAGGAAGCTGGTTCTGGTTCGGTGGATTTGACCTGGTGTTACACCATATTCTGTGAACTGCAACATTGCATGCAACACCACCTTCTGCGGTCACAATATACGGTGTTCACAGAATATGGTGTAACACCAATTTGTAATGACGTCACTACGAATACTCGACGTGAAATTTAAAAACGCGATAGATGTCCTAGGAATTGATGTGTAGATTATTCGAGTAGTCTGTTAAAGCACTACATAGCATGTTTGTTTTTTCCTTTGATTTATTTTTTGTGAGTCAAATCCGTTCTCATCCTAAGCATGTCCTTGTACTGTTGACCTTGTATTCACCTTGCATATGACCAATAAACACAACTTGAACTTAAACTTGACTTGACATATGAGATTTTATACACATAATACTTCTGCATTCTCTGTTGACTTATTCTTTCAAATTATATATTGTATAGTTTTTGCATCTGCTTGAGGATTGGACATTGTGTGTTGTACAGTTAAAATAGGTTGGATAAGGACACAGTTGACACACAGTATCCATTATTTTAACTTTTCTAAACAAACAGAACCAATTTTTTGAAGTTGGGTTCTGTGGAAAGTGTAAAATAAGAACCTAAGGTATCTAAAAATGCAAGCAAACAATATTTAATAAACCTTTATTCTGATATAAACATTGAATTTTAAGGTTAACAACATGAACCAGAATGGTAAATAACCCGTATTCAGACAGGAACCTTTAATCTCTGTTGTATTTGACACTAAATATTCTGCACTTTTATGTTCTCACTTATACACTGATGAGCATGTGGGGACAGTGGGGGTTCAGTATCTTATATCTTGCTCAAAGACACTTTTGCCTGATGCAAAACTTGACCTCCCTATCGCTGGGCCGAATGTGCTTGCATTATTGCTGCTTTCCATAAATAACCATGTTGTGCAAAACTGATGATGGCGTAAGTGTTTATTAGATGATTTCTTGAGATTGGAGTTGTTTGAGGATGCCAGCAATCCTCTTTGGTTCAAACTAGCCATTAGCTCATCAGTTTGTCAGAATGAAATTCCATCTACAACAGGTGAGATATTTATTGCCCATAACCTGTCCACAGAGGCCCACTTCAAAAGGTCCAAACTATCCCTTTAAGATATAACAGCTCAAAAATAACGAGGGCTTGTGAGTAAACTTTGATTGACTTTATTTTATAGTAATAAAAAAGTGGTTACGTCATTGACCTGCAGGTGTTAGGTTGCAGAGCACCTGCTGTGAATGCTGTGTTCAGTGTCTTCTTTTTAACTTTCACTGAGCGGCAATCTGATTCCATGATCTAATCCCAGAACAACTAACTAGAAATGTTTGACATTACCCCCTGGGTTTGTGTGTTTTACTAATAAATTACTTCCCAGGAAGCCGTAAAGGTGTAAGATATCCTTAAGCTTTTAGTTGGCCAGTGCACGTTCAAGTATTAACACACACACACACACACACACCAATAATAACACAAAGGCTCAGTGCAGCTTTTCCACTTTGAATCTTTGTTGTTTTCCTCCTCTACTTTCCATTATCCCTCCTCTCTGCCCAACCTCACCCTTAAAACGACCCTGACCCGGGCCGGGGCTTTCGGGCTCGTTCACCAGTTCCTCCCCTGCATGTGCACAGAGCCAGAACATAACTTCTCTTTTGCTTTCCCTTAGTTCCTCGGTCTGTTTGTCTCTTTGCTCTCAGCACAAAGCCCTGCGTGTCTGCCTTCCTTCCCCACCCAGCATTCTTTCCTCATACAGACCTCTCCCCCGCTCACTGTCGTTTTCTCTCCTTTGACTTCCCTCCTACCCGCCAACTCGCTCAGCCTCACCCTACCTTTCATTAGCCCACTCTTTATCTCAAACACACTCGGCTGGCTGGGGGGGGGGGGG
>JARVLU010000380.1:18331991-18344847 GCA_031762415.1 Simpsonichthys santanae
TCCACAGAACCAAAACACACACAAAAGCTTCTCTCTGTTAAATAGGATCTAAACCACTGTAGGGCAGGACCCTGAATTCCCACCCAGTTCTCCAGATGAGACAGGAGGATGTGGTGATCCACTTTGTCGAAGGCAGCGGTTAGGTTCAGCAGCGTCAAGACTACACAGTGACCAGAGTCTGTGGCTAAGAGAATGTCATTGAAAACTCAACTGTGCTGACTCAGTACTGTGGTGAGTTTTAAAACCGGATTGAAACAGTTCAAGAAGGTTGTGCTCGTTTAAGTAAGCCGTTAACTGGTTGTACACAATTTTCTCCAAGATCTTCGATGCAAACGGCAGTTTTGAAATAGGCCTAAAATTGGACATGTCTGTGGAATCAAGAACGGGTTTCTTAATCAGTGGTGTCACAACTGTATGTTTAAAACTTGCAGGCACCTGTCCACTTGCCAAGCTACCATATGATTTTTTTAAGCAAAATGTATTCATTTTAATATACAACACAAAACAATCCCGTACATGAGACTTATACAATATAGAAATAAAATGAACTGTAGCAGAAAGACGAAAAAAATCTTATTATATCTGTCCCCTTTTTCAAACAATCAATTCAGACAACAATCATCTGCAAGTAACAGAGCAAAAAAAAAGAACAACTCCCTAAAATTATTGAACTACAATACAACACACGCTATACTTTTACATGTATATTTTTTGCAATAATTTAGTTTTGATCATTTTCTTGATTGTAAACATTGATTTTGCATTTTTAACTTCAGTCTCGAAACCATTCCACAATCCTACCGGTATTCCCTGGATTGAGGTTGACCGAACCTTCAAACTGGTTCTATATTTTGGTTTTACAAATATCTCTGTTCCCTTGAGATTATAACAGCTTTGTCGTTTAACAAAATGTATTTGGATATTCAATGGTAGTTCATTATTCTGAGCCCTATACATAACTGACAAAATATTATAATCCACTAAATCATAAAACTTCAATAACTTTAGTTGATGTAATAATGTGCTTGATGGGTGACAGTAATGTTTTCTAGTGATTATTCTTATAGCTCTTTTCTGTAGCACAAAAATAGGCTCCGCAAATGTTTTACATGCTTTACCCCAAACATCAATACAATAAATTAAATGTTGAACAATAATTGTGTTATACAACAAATACAGAGCATTTAATAAGTTCCTGATTTTGTAATTACTAGTGTAAACTGGACCGAACTAATCTATATAGTTTTTTCCTGTCTTTCAAGGGCACCGTCACCAACAAAACGGAAGGAAGATGAGAAAACAAAAGATAGAGGTAAAGAGAAGACTGGTACCAAAGAAGGAGAAAAGGAGAGAGGACGGGATAAAGTAAGGAAACGTCGCAGTGCCTCTTCTGGCAGCAGCAGCAGCAGGTTTGCTTTCTATTGCCATCTTTTTAAGCTTTATGCTCATGTCAGAAGTAAAGTTTAATCTGGTTGTTTTCTAACAAACTGTTTTTCTTTGTTCTCATCGTGATCCAGGTCTAGCTCATCATCCAGCAGCAGCTCTGGTTCCAGCTCTGGTTCCTCAAGTGGATCCAGCTCCTCTGGTTCCAGCCGCTCCGGGTCTTCAAGCTCTCGATCATCTTCCTCTTCGAGCTCTTCGGGCTCTCCGAGTCCCAGCCGCAGGCGCCATGACAACCGCAGACGCTCCCGCTCGCCGTAAGTCCTCTTGTTGATGTCAACTCAGCATATTTTGCAAAATGTATTGTTTTGTGTTTGCATTTACTTGAAACATATGGTTTATCCATTATGTTGTTATTTTCTCAGCTCTAAAACACAGAAGAGGGGAGAGGACAAGGAACGACGAAAACGAAGCCCCACCCCTAAACCAACCAAGATTTACTTAGGAAGGCTGACCAGGAACGTAACCAAGGTTAGAAAATAGTTTTTTTTTTTTTCTTTTGAGAGCTACAATTGTAAACATGGCACGTGGCAGCTTTTTAAAGATGCTAAATAAACGAGAAAAAAAATCAGACTTTTTATATTATGGTTTAATGTAGATTTATAGAAAATTCTAATAAAAAATTATTCTGAGGTGACGCTATGAGGTTGTGTTGAGCAAACTGGGGAAACAAGAAGCCTACTTCATTTGTTATGAATCAAGTTTCTTTTATTTATTTATTTTCAATCTATTTTTTTAAAATACAGAATTCCTGAGAGTCTTTGTTTTTGTCTAACAGGAGCACATCCAGGAGATCTTTTCTACTTATGGGAAAATAAAAATGGTTGAGATGCAGATCGATAAGCTCCACCCACACCTGAATAAAGGCCATGCTTATGTGGAGTTTGAGAACTCCGATGAGGCTCAGAAGGCTCTCAAACACATGGACGGAGGTTCGTCTTACTGCCGCCTTATTGCAGAACTCATCTGTGCATGCTTGCGTGCTTTCACTTTGAATAACTCTGATTGTTCTTAAAACAGGTCAGATAGATGGACAGGAAATCACTGCAGCTGCTGTGCTGACTCAGTGGGTTCGTCTTCCGCCCCGTAGACTGTCTCCTCCCCGCAGGATGCCCCCACCACCACCGATGTGGCGTCGCACCCCACCACGCATGAGGAGAAGGTACCATCCACAAACAGATTTTCATTCATTCATTTTTATATATGTTTAAACGTTAAACCGTTGCGTCTTATTTTTGTTTAGGTCTCGCTCCCCAAGGAGGCGGTCTCCGGTACGTCGCCGCTCTCGCTCCAGATCTCCTGGTCGCAGGCGTCACCGCTCTCGTTCCAGTTCCAACTCCTCCAGATAATCAGGTGTCAGAAAAAAAATGACGATTACATAATGTGATTATATAAGTTGTGACACCAGACCAGCTGTTGTTCTTGCTTTCTCAGATTTCCTGGACTCGTGGGAAACAAAACCATTTTTCTTGTAGTCATCTGTCTTTAGGACAGAAGCAAGTTTTGCTTTTTTTTTTTCGTGTCTATTTTATGCTAATTTGCTTCTGAAAAGTGAGTTCAGTTTTTGTGTCTCCTATGGGATATATCGTACCCACATTTTGTTTAAAATGTGACTTCTTTTTACCTTGTATTGAATTTTTAAACAGTTTGAAAAATAAAAGTGCTGAACCATTAAAATTTCAAATATGTCTTTTTTCCATCTCAGAAGATGTTGCTCATTGTTCCCTTGTTTACATTCTTGCACAGCTGATGTATGCAACTTAATTTTTAATAATCGTCACTCTTTGTTCTTATGTTTTTACACAGACAAGACAGTTAACGGCTTCTCTGCAGCTGTACAATCATTTTTCACAGGTTAGCAAAAACTGGATTCAGGTCAAATTTAGTCTACTGTAAATGTTTTAAGATTTAAAAGGATGAACAATATTTACAATATGTAACTAAAATATTTAAATACTGTACAGATATTTATAAGTTTATTTGGGTTATAAGCTCATTTATAAACCAATAAAACTTAAGGAAGTATCTTTGTGAAAAGGGTCGTCACATCTCATCATATAGTCAGTCGTTCTACAAACTGGAGGCTTGGTGAGCACCTCAGACTGACATAAACAGGATTGTGGGGTTACAACTGTGGGGCGTGTAGTTCAGTTGGGGGGAGCAGTGAGCATGTGTGAACTTGAATATTAAAATTTATGCAGTAAAATGCACACAAGTGGTCTTTGAATATAGACGTTTTACTGTCAATTTTGGACAGACATTGCAATCATGACCCAATATTAATCTGACCACTATTTGTTTTAACAATGTGGCAGCAGATGTATTGCAGAAAGGATGACGTCACTGTCATTCGTAAACGACAACAAAAAATGTGCAAATATTTATGTTAAATATTTATCTCCAACATGTCAAACAAAGTCTGATGATTTATTGTTCGCAGTGCAGGCCTGTTTGTTCATTTGCAACAAAATCCTCCTGGCCAATTATGGACATTGTCCTTTATGGACATTGTTTTGATAATCTGTACTATACAGTATTGGCCATTTTAGTTAATTTCTGCTACCATTTGTATCTATTTTTATTTGATGTTTTCCTGTCTGCGCTGCTAGTTTGTTTCTATTGTACAGCACCTAGGTTGGCCTTGTTGCTGTTTTAAGTGCTCTATAAATAAATTGGTATGGTATTATGGAAGCGTAGGGCTTTCACAGGAAGTAAAATTATTTTTGGGCTGTATCTCATAACGAGAAAACTATCATTATAATGAGATAGTTTTCTCATTATACAACTCAAAAATAATTTTACTTCCTGTGACACCTCTGTGCTTCCGTATCCAATCACATCAGGCTTCAAGAAAAGAAATGATAAAGTCAACAATTACTGTACACATAATTTAATATTCACAAATTACATTTCTTCCTACCATCAGTATTTCATTCCACATTTTAATTATTTATTATCAGCTTGTGTGTTTAAACAACCAACAAAGTCTTCTTCTCATTTATCTTCCTATATTAAAGAAGGGGAAAGCTCCATCTTTCTCAACAATTAACACTTTAGGAAAATGCTTTATTACCTGAATGTCCTCTGCTCTCCACCAGGGGGTGCTGCATCCATTCTTTTACTTCCCACATTGTGAGCTGGACTGAGTGAAATTCTAGTTGGTTGTCTGGTAATTGTCTATTCAGTCAGACTTTTCCTGGAATTATTATTATTTTTTGCTGTTGTTATAATAGTTGTTTTTTATTTTTCATTGTACAGCTTCATTTTTGCCTTTTCTAAAACCCTGTCTTATTGAAACTGGGTGTTCATGAAGTAAAAATAAAAGTCCCATCTCTTTGACCACAGGGTGTCTCACTCAGAGACAGAGCTGACATCAGTGGTGTGTGTGTGTCTCCTGAAGACACAGACTACATCCACCGCAGAGCTCCGAGCTTCAGCTTCCTTCCATCTAAAGATGACACCTTCAGCTCTGTCGGAGGCGCGTTAAGAAAAACGTCTCCACAGTTTCTCTCTGAGGGCCACTGAGGATTTGAGCAGGTGTAGAAATAAAGACTCATGGCTTGTGAACTGGACAAGAACAGACAGCGTGTTAAACAGCTGCTGGAGAAACCTGGGAATGGAAAGTGTGCGGACTGTGGAGCTGCAGGTAAGCTGCAGCTGCTGGCACACTTTGTTACACTTTATTTAATTTTATTGTATTTTTTTTTCTGGTCCTTTAAGAACCCATTTAGACTTTTTCTGAACTAAAAATCTATCTTCATAGTGTGTGTTCATGAGATTTTATTCAGTCAGCCACAAAGGCAGGACATGATGAAATAACGATCAGTTGTCACACTGAACATCATTTCTCAACACTTCTGCTAAAAGCTTGAACATTTCAATTAAGATTCAAGAGGTTTTTCATTTATTTAAACATTTTTTGATTATTATGACAAAACACGTAGTTAAAATGAGAGTGTGGTTTATTGCAATCAAGTGTCTTGATGCTGGTGTCTGGTTTCCTCCACCATGATGTGATCAGACCCCCATGATGGTCATACAGGTTGTCTGAATGCTGCACATTGGTAACAAATGTTTCTATAAACTTTGTTTTGTAAAGATTTGGAAATGTCAAGAAGTTACAACCTCCTGTCTTTACTGTGTGTCTGTTCTTCTAGCTTTTTGAATTTTAGATAAATCAAGTGTCACGATCATTAATTCTAGATAACTGGTGTTTTTCTAATCACATACTGTACTTAATTTTTGCATCCCATTTTCCGAGAACATCTTGACTTTTCTTTGCAAGTGAATTGGTGCAACTTTTTGCAGGAAGAGAAGTTCAAATGATTTGTTCATGTGCTATTTTTTTTGTGCGTTGCATGTCAGTTGAGACACTCGTCTCAGTTTTCATTCAATTTAGTTGAAGGGCTGCGACTCACTGATTGCACCTTGATGCTCACTGCAGCAGCTGAGTTGCTCTGATCTGAGCAATGCTTGTGAAAATTAGATGAAGTGGAAGAACGGCTTCATGCCTGCTGTCACTTACACCTTCACTGTGTAAAATAAGGTCATGGAGAAAAAAAAAAACTTGTTAGTCACTTCCTGTCTGCTTTATTCTGATCTGGGAGTGTTCTGTTCTTGTAGATGCTCTGACAAGTGCTGTAGATTTACATTTAGTGTTTCAGCCTTTCTCAGATGTGTCCTCTTTCTTTTTATTCTTTACAAACTTCTTTTTTACACTGTTACTACAGCTTTTAAAAGAATCTGCTCATTGCATATTTAGAGCAAGAAAGTTATTTATGTTGAATGTATCTAACTGTAGGAGGGTGATTATTCTGTAATTAAAACTTACTACTTTACCGTTTCCTGTGACAGCCATATTTACTGTACATGACTAAAAACTATAAATAAACTCAGCAGTTGAATTAATAAACATATTCATTACACCCAAGGCTGCACAAGTGCAACCTGTAATGGCTTTGAAAGAGCACATCACAATGAATAATATGGACATGCTGAAGAGGGATTCTATGGAAATGGTATAAACAGTTAATATCTTACCTGTTGTAGATAGATCTTTTTGAATAGCATCCGTTTGAGTTTAACTGAATGGACGAGCTAATCAGAGTTGGAGCCAAAACTACCGTATTTCCCACCGTACACGTCGCTCCACCCTATAAGTTGCATCAGTCCATATTTGTCTAATAAAGTGGAAAAATCCATAAATATGTTGCTTTGCTGTATACGTCGCATCTATTATGCGTCACCGCTGATGCATAGCGTTTGCTACATGTCACCGCTGACAACCCAGAAATGTGAGCCGGTGCTGTGCCAAAAATCGATGGGCTGCCAAATGGTGGCCACAGGAGCATGCACGGGAGTACTTTAACAAGAATTTAACAAGATTAACACTTAAAAACAAGTATTTGTTGAAATCATAGTAATGGTGTATTTCAGTCTAACGTTTGCTTAATAAATGCACTTTGACAGTCAGATCAGTTATATTTCAAAAGCCGATATGCAGAAGTAAATGTGCGTATGCAACGAGTCGCTGTGGAAACTTAACCTGATAAACACCTAAAAAAACATTATTTGTTTGCTCAAATTTACAGCAAAGGTGTGTCTCAGTCTAACGTTTGCTTAATAAATGCACTTTAATGGTCAAATTAGCTGCATTTCACTGGGGCGGTGCAGCTGATTTGATGGTCGGTCCAAGCAGCGAGCAGAACGAAGGTGGCATATATGGCAAGCCGACTGTGTCATTAATAGGTGGTGAAGATACGTTAAAAAACAAACAAACAAAAAAAAACTATAAAGTTTAATAAATAAAGTCCAGTTGTTTTGTCTTGAACTTTTTTTAATTTGTCATTATAGCCACGTTTACTTATTACATGATAAATGGCATGCCATGCCATACCCTACTCTGCTGCCATCAAGTGGCTGAAAGTGATACTACTCGATTTTTTTTTCCCGGTCAGAATAAATTAAAACAATCATATCTCATCCAAAAATTGGTTTATAAATCTGGGAAAAAAAAAATCCATAAATATGTTGCTTCGGCCTATAAGTCACAGGGCATGTAAATTATGGAGAAAACTGTGACTTAAAGTGCAGAAAATACGGTAGTAGTTTATGTTAACTCTGTTTTGTTATCATTGTCGTCAGAACCTGCAGTTATTTATGTTGAATTCTGTGGTTATTTGTGGGTATTTGCTAGTTGTAACATTTACAGAGCAGCTTAGGACAACCTCTGGCTGAAGACAAAGTCAACTTAAATTTTTTTGAGGACACAAATTACGTTTTTCAATTTATAAAGATAAAGCCACTCAAGTGCTCATTCTTGAAAACAAACACAATAAACCAAAGCATCTGGCCTTCGAACCAAGAATCACGGTTTGTTGCTTTTCTCTCTCTGAGTTTTTATTAGCTGTTTAAAATCCAAATTTTGTTCCTTATTATCATATAAAGAAGGACTTTGAAGCACATAAAAGACAAGACTGTATGGGTTTCATATGTTTGTGTGAGACCAGGCTGAAAAACTGCCTCTGTTTCTACACTTTGTCAATATTTTCATTTGAATTGGTTAATTGGTGTCTTTATGTTGCTTTGCAGACCCGGAGTGGGCATCCTACACCCTGGGAGTGTTTGTGTGTCACAACTGCTCGGGTCTCCACAGAAACATCGCTCAGATTAGCAAAGTGAAATCCCTGCTGCTGGATCCATGGAGCTCCTCTGAGTTAGAGGTGAGAACTGCTGCATCTTCACCCACTTAGATTCATACAAATTCCTGCAGTAAAAAAAAAACATGTTTTTGGGGGGTTAAAAAAAAATGCAAGTCTTCATTTAAAAGTTGCCTTGAAATAAAAACTACATCCTCTGTTTTCACGCTTTTACATCCATGGATCTGTTGCTGCAATCTTGTTTGGACAAATAAAACAAGTCATCAGTTTCAGTTAAGCTTCAACGGAAAGGCCCGAGCCAGCTGCTAACCAGTGTCTATGTGTTTATATGAGAAGGTGTTAGTGTGTGTTCAGAATGTTTGGAAATGAGGATTCCTTCCAAAACACACATTTATCAGAAAATATAAACAAGTGTAATACCATAGATGGCTTTCATAAATAGATGCATGAAATTATCAGCATCATAATGAACTTTCCACTGGTTTCTTCTATGACTGGATACAACACTAAAGTTTGGAGACTTCCATTATTCGGTGCAGCATTAAATGGGTTTGTTCTTTTCTGAGTGACATGAGTTTTTGTGTTAATGTTGGTAATAGTTTATCTGCTTCAGTCCCTCTTTCCTGCAGGGTCCCGCAGGGCTCAGTTCTTGGACCCCTTCTGTTTTCACTGTATCTGCCCTTGGGGGTCTATCCTGAGGAAACATGGTCTTTTGTTTCATTGTTATGCTGATGATTGTCAAATTTATTTACCCTTAAAACCAAATACTGTAGTCCATGCACAATTCACCCTCTGTTAAAATGTCTTGATGACATTAAGTCATGGATGGCCTTAAACTTTTTAAATTTCAACGATCAGAAAACTGAAGTCGTGTTTAGCCCTAACTCTACCGCTGTTTCTGTTCCTGTTAACCTGGACTCTCTTGAGACATACCTTAAGCAGCCTGTTGCAAATCTTGGGATGGTTTCAGACTCTGACTTTAAGTTGAATAAACAGATTAACTCTGTTCTACAGAAAAACTTTTTTCCAGTTAAAGCAGATAGCTAAGCTTAAGTCTGTGTTGACCAGATCTGACCTTGAAAAAAAATCATCCATGCATTTGTTACAACTTGGCTAGACTACTGTAATGTACTTTATGTTGAGGTCTGTCAGGTGTCCCTTTCACATCTCCCTCATCCAAAATACTGCAGCTCAACTATTAACAGGAACTCATAGGTTTGAGCATATTTCACTAGTTTCGTTGTCCCTTCACTGGCTCCCTGTGCATGTCAGAATAGATTTTAAAATTCTCCTAGTAACCTTTAAGTGCAAAAATGGCCTTGCGCCCTCATACCTCTCTGACCTACTTCAACCATATGTTCCTTCTCCGGTGCTGAGATCAGACCTGCTGCTTTTGGTTGTAACAAAAACCCGGCTGAAGATCAGAGGAGATTGGGCTTTTTCAGCATGGGTCCTAAACTCTGGAACAATCTGCCCATCAACATTAGGCAGGCCACTTCACTCCCTGCTTTTAAATCTCTCTTAAAAACACACGTGTTCACTGAAGTTTAACACGGTATGATTTGATTTAGTATTTAATTATTTCTCATTATTTTTGTGTTTTTCTGTTTTTATTTTGATGCTTTTAATTAAATCTTGTTATTTTTTTCCCTTTAATTACAGCCTTGAAGCACCTAGGTAACAGCTGCTGTTTTAAATGTGCTTTATAATTCAGTTTGACTTGGCTATCCCTCTCTTCTTTTTCACAAATGCAGTTAAATACATGAAATGCATGTTTCTATTGTCCTCAAAAGTCGACCACGTCACCACTTCCTGTGCTCTCATTTTGTACGGTATGTGGTCAGTGTGTTTGTGCATGTGCCATTTAATGCTTCCCACAAAATACATAAACATATACAAGATGTAGATGCAATGCTACATCCAAAAGCAGCACAGTTGCTGCTAACGGGGCAAGCAGGTAGAAAAGTGTTGATAATGTCAATTATAAAAATGCTGCAAGCTCATTTCATCTATGTGGATATGATCATCTACAAAGTAGCTTTTAATGTAATTGAATTAAAGGCTTTGAGGAAATACATACCGCCCGCTGCCTTTAATGAGAGTTTTAATCTAAGAATAAGAGCGAGTGAGACATAACTGTTTTCATCAACACTCGTAAAGGATGTTATTCACAATCTCATTAAATATTGTGGGATCTCATGTGATCAGTTAGGACTTCAACTATAGCCAATTTTTTTTACTACACTAGTTGTGGTGGCCATTTTGAATTGCATTGACGCCACAAGTTACTGAGCCATATGAACTGACAAGCATCAGTTCTGATGAGTTTCACTGAAATCTGTCCACTGGTTCCCGAGACATTTTGCTTATGCTTCAGACAGATGAACACATCTCTTCAGCAGCAAGGGATAATAAATATAAATGCTATGTGTTGTCATCATTGTGTGTCCCCATACAATGAAAAAAATCTGCATTTAACCCATCACACATGAGATACACTCAGGTGGAGCAGTGGACAGCTATGTAAGCGCCCATGGAAATATTGTATGTGTGTGTGTGTTCTGGTAGCAGAAAAAATGAACAAGAATGAGAATTTCAGTAATCCTGACAAGAGCAAAATGAATGAAAGGCTGTTGTGCATGGAGTTGTGTTTATGTGTGTACTGATCAGTGTGATCATGGTGAGTTGTGTTCACCATTGGAAGTGCATATTGTCTTAAGAGCATTAGAACTGGACCAGTGATACAATCAGCAAACACCTTGATAAAAGGCTGTAACATTTTATGGCTAATACTGTATAAATCTTAAATTTGTTTGTTTTGCTCCCTATTTTCCCAGTTTATAGCGTCTGTGGGTAACAATGCTGCCAAAGCCAAATATGAACAGTTCATACCTGCCTTCTTCTATCAACCTACATACAAAGATTGCCTGTAAGTACTGCTGTCTCTGCTCTCCTGGTGCTTTGATTCAGGTACTTTTTGTTCAACATATGAACTATCCTTTACATGTAGGATAAATGAGTACACACTTCCAACACTCCCACATGTTACGACTGAACCCAGATGCAATAGGGGGTCAAAGCAGGGTGAACACTGGTTGGGTCACCAGTTCTTTACAGGACAAACAGAAATAAACCAGGCAACTGATAACACACAATCACACTCACAGTAAATTTAGAATAATCTAATCAGATCATCTAATTGTTTTTTGACTGTGATAGGAAGACATAGTATCCAGGGAAAACAAGAATGCAAGACTAATTACTGTAATCAAGGCAGATATGGGAAATAAAAGAACTTGAGCATCATAAGTATCCCATGGATGGATGACAGTGGAGGCTTGAGCAACAATTAAGACCATAGTGAATTAATTTAATGAGAATGTCTCTGCAAGTTAATTAGACGTTTACAAAGTATCAGCTGAAGCACGAAGCAAACACTAAACCCAGGCAGAGCTGAGCGTCTCCCACTCTGTTCTCCAGGCTCCTGCGGGACCAGTGGATCCGAGCCAAATACGAGAGGAAGGAGTTTATGTGTGCGGAGAGGCAGGAGGCTTACTCATCAGGTGAGAATGGACTGTAAATTTGTTGCATGCTCCTGAACAGAAAGGACCGTTTCTGATACAGCGGGACCCGTTTAGTGCACGGAGCGTCATCTATCAGTTGTCAGCAGCATGCTCAGCTGAAGCGGTTTACTGTAGCACTAAACACATTAAAACATACAAGAAGAAATAAAGATGGTTTATCACTCACCCTAATACTAGTATGCCAAATTGACCGAGTCAAACAGGCTTTATCTCTATTCTTACAAAGATGATGGGACCTGGTCAAGAGAACAACATTTCTGTTTAGTGTTCTACATTAACTAATTTTGTGTTAATTTACTAATCCAACATACTTTAATATTTATGTTCAGCTACAGTATTAAATTGTGGTTGACTTTTGCCCATAAGCACAATTTGACACACTGAGTCAATGTGGTCTTATCTGCTTTACGCATTCTCAAAAAAAAAAAAAAGTGATAAAGCTTACCAGAGCTGACCAATGAAAAAGGAAAACCCCTTTGAGTGATTGAGAAGTGTGCAAATCTAGAGACAGATCTTGCTTTTTTTAAATACATGTATTTCTTGTTTCCACATACTCAATTCAGTTCAATTCAGTTTAGTTTTTTTATATAGCGCTACTGAACAGAAACATTCATATACATAAAAACTAAGTTTTGAACATTATTTATCAGAGGAGCAGACTGCTTTGAGTCAAACTTTGTCGCAGACTCTCATCCTGAGCAAGCATGAAGGCAACAGTGGAAAGGAAAAACTCCCTCATGAGGAAGAAACCTTTTAGCAGAACCAGGCTCAGGACAAGTGAACATCTGCTTCAACCAGCGCGGGATCCCCAGGTCCCAGGCTTTATCATTAAATGCAAACTATTCATTTGTAACAATTGGTTTTAAGAAATTAGGTCAGTTTGTCCTCCATTAGTCTAAGCCTATGGCAGCATAACAAGCCAACCCTAACTATAGGATTTATCAAAAAGGAACATTTCAAGCCCAGTCTTAAAAGTGGACAATGTGTCAGCCTCATGGACAGAAACTGGAGGTTGGTTCCACAAGAGAGGAGCCTGATAACTGAAGCTGCCTCCCATTCTGCTTTTGGAAACTCTAGGAACCACGAGTAAGCCTGTAGTCTGAGAGTGAAGTGCTCTGTTAGGAAAATATGGAACAATAACATCTCAAATATAAGATGGAGCTAGGTTGTTGA
>JARVLU010000380.1:18360350-18372760 GCA_031762415.1 Simpsonichthys santanae
ATTACTTTAATAATGGAAATAATTTTGAATTTATGCTGGTGCCGGTTTGAATTACTTCTATAAAGACTGAAACATGGGCAAAAAAAAAAAAAAAAAAAAAAAAAAAAAAAAAACAACGACATGAAACATCTACAATACATAGAGTCATCCACAATGATTTAAATAAAGCTGCCAATGATAATCTAAGTACATGTGGGAAATAAACCACTTTACACAACATGCATTTTGTCTACAGTGAGTTGAATCATGTTGGGATTAAATTCTTTGAATATTCAACACACAATGTGATGCATTTTGTTTCAGGGTTTAACAGACTCTTGTGCAGCTACAGTTATAGATGTCTAATAGCAGGGAGCGAACTGCAGGAGGCTGCTTTAACCTTGGGCTGCATTCACAGCAAAAGAAAGCAGCAGAAAAAGAGAAGCATGAGGAGGAGAACAGAGGAGGTGCAAACAGAGATTGGAAAAACGGAAAAAGGTTTATATCCCCACAAAGCCAACTCCTCATCTTTTGAAAGTCCAGAAACGATCCCAAGCAGTATACAGATGAGTGAACAACCATGTAAGCCATTTAGGACCTGCAGCAGCCCACACTCTTCACCTCCTTGTTTACGTATTCCTGGAGCTTAAACTTCTCACCAGGATCCTTCGTGGATCGGTGCTTCAGCTCTCTGTAGAAAAAAGTAAGATGACTTTATAAGATAGCAATTCAAAAATATTTATACACTTTAAACTTAAGTTTGAGGGTTTTCTTGCTTAAAATGGACTTGGTGTCATATTTTAAAGAGACAAGAAGTCTGAAGCTTTTCAGAACTTTTCATTAGGTTTTATGTAGTTCCTGATTCTGCCACTAGATGGAGCATGTTACAGTTTCATGAGCGTGTTTGGTCAAAACAAATACTGAAAAATGAGCTCGACCTCCTGTCCCAAGAAGAAAAACAGTCACATCTGGTTTTGCCGCATGCTCATAAACCCTGAAGATCGTTTTGAATGATAAAACAATCTATTAGCATTTTCTGAAGCGATCGCAGGCTTGGATAAGAGCAGCTAGTTAATAATGCTGCAAACCAGCAGCAGGGCTCTGCCAGAATGCTTCAGATCATGTTAAAATTGGTCTCAATTATTCCCCGGCGCTAAAAAAAAGACGGTGATGGTTGTGTGTTTGTGAACCCCATTGAAAGTGATTAGTGAAAGTACATGTACAATTTCAAAACATTCAGTCAACTTTACCGAAGATGGCCACCACAGCTGTCGGACACAAATGGCTCTTATTCAGTCAGGTTTACAGAAATTTAGCCATTATTTGTTGAGGTAGTAGCTGAGAGTCAACTGCAACACGTACTCTGAGCACTAACAGATCCCCCAAGCTGTTTGGGTTTGGTGTGCGATGCAGTGGGTTCAGCACCGTCCTCTAGAAAATGTTTTTTATTAACGTATAGCATTAAGAAATAATCTCAGAAGTTGTAAACGCAGATGAATTTCTGAACTTCTATATTTGGTACAAACATATTTGTAGGTGCAGCTTAAGCTGAGCAGCTCTGTGTTGGTAAACATGTTTCATTTTTGTGCAATGAATTTTCATGTTGTGCTCATATAATTTATAAAAAGCATACCAAGTGCACTTCAGGGACTGCAATTTGCTTGCTTTGTTCAATGATTTGGATTTTTTTAGGGTCTCTTTTCAAGAACAACGTTACACATTCATACAGAGTTCAGAATTGACTATTTAAGTAAACTGCTACTTTATCTGAAAAATGCAAGTACATTTGCAGTAAACAGTAATAGTTTAGAAATAATATGAAAACTTACTAATGAATTATTTTGCTTTAACTGTGAACAAACTGTTTGTTAATGCGACAGTTAGTTAAGAACAATGTCAATTATAATAATTCCTAATGACAAGTTTTCGAACTGACCCCATATTAAACATTTTCAGAGGATTGGACTCACTTGGCCACGGCTGTGAAAGCCAGCTCCACATTAAGTCCTGATCTGGCGCTGGTCTCCATGAAAGGAACTCCAAATTCCTGCAGAGTCAGAACATTAATTCTTCCTCGGCCTGCAGAGGAACAACACTTGAACATGTCACTTTAAATGTTTTTCCTCAGTATTTTATTAAATATATTAATTTTGGAAGTCCAACTCTAAAGTTAATTACTCGAACTTTCTTCTGAAAGAAGGTAGAAATGAGTAAATTTTATCGTTCCAGCTTGAGCCAGACATTTTCATTTTCCCATTCCTGTGAATAATTACATGGTTATTGAGATAATGTGGATCATGTGTTGAAATACTTAAATTAAAATGTAAACAATAAAAGTTAAACCTTGTCCACATGATTACACAATTAACAAGTGAATATTTAGTCATGAGAAATATAAATATGATACTATTAAAAATAAAAATTTAAACTTTTTGTTGGTGATAAATAAATGTTATCTAGAGGGAATCAAAATGTGTTTCTAGCGGATCTTTGTTTACAGATGGTGCCGGTTTATATTAAAATAAAGAGAATGTATGCGTAAAAATATAAACTGCCCTGCAGACATGTGGATATTTTTCTAAAACTCATGGTTGTCTACGTTTGCCTCATTTTCCATTTCTTTACCTTGGCCAGCTTCTCCCCCTCCTCCCTCTTCACCACCCTGTCATGAGTGGCGTCAGCCTGGAGACACAAAACAACAGGGTCACATCTCCACCTCCAGAAAATTTTAACCTTCAGGAACAGATTACTTATATAAATAAATAAATAAATAAATAAATAAATAAATAAATAAATAAATAAATAAATAAATAAATGCATTTCTTGGAAGATAGATCAGGATTTCTGCATTTATGTTGGAAAAACTGCAAAGGTTCACCTTTTGAAAATTAAAATGACAAACTATTAAATAGTATGCATTTAAAATAAAGACTAAATACCCCCCCCCCCCCCCACACACACACACACATATATATACGCATGCACACATATATACTCTTTGTGTGTGTGCAACATTCACAAGAAAGGTAAGACATCCTTATTAGGACGGTTACTTTAGTGACAAATGTTCCTTACCTTGTTACCAAGCAGCATGAGCACCACATCCTGCTGGGCGTATTCATGGATCTCAGTCAGCCATGCCTGGTAAGCACACACACACACACACACAATAAAAAGGATTATTAAAAAAAAAAGAAAAAAAAAGAAAGGAAAAAATCAATACAAAATTACATAAAATGCACCATTTTCAAAAAGAAACACAGAACGTATTGCATAAACATAATTAAAAAGCTTAAAGAAGCCCTGTCTGGAACCGAACAAGGACGGGGCGCACATTAAATCTAATAAGCTGAATAAAAATGAATCATTAAAGGAACATTAATAAGTGCTCTTGGTGATGAAATTTTGTGAATAAAGCAAAGAACAGCATGTGAGGAGCAGGTACTGTGACGGAGCAGGTTCATCTACTTCCTGTTTGCTCCACACAGAGGACTGATGAAGGCCTGCAGGGGAACAGCAGCACTGCTGACTGGATGCTCTCCGACAGCAGCCCGACCATCCGTCCTCCGTTAATGAGCAGTTAATTACCTCTGATGAACACCTGTGAAAGCTCGCTGATGAAATATTATTGTTCGCATCAGCAAAAAGCCTGATTGTTCCTGCAGTCGCATTAGATTTCTGACTGATGATGATGATTTTTTTTTTTTTTTTAATGGTCCAGCTCCCCTGCTGCTCCATGGAGCAATTCTAGTGATGGCTTGTTTGTGAAGGGGTTTGATGGGGTCACCTCCATGCAAAGGTCAGAACAGGATTAAAAACAGGAGATGAGGAAGAATGTGTGACGCCACACTGTTGACAGCAATGAAACATTTGACAATATTCAAAGAGGTTTTTTTCCCCTTAAACAGATTAAAATGTGTTGATTAAAACTGAACAAAATGAAAATTAGATGCATTATTAAACATCTTTTGAAATAGTTCTGCAACTTCAACTCTAAAGTTTTTCTGAATAGAGGGTTTGTTCAGATTTGACACTAGATACACGTTTTTAAACTTTAATCTTTTGGATTTTGTTTTTGTGGGAAGTTTATTTTCAAAGCCTGAACAGGCAATATTTCGCATTTTCTTATATTAACCATAACTAAGTTAACAAGTCAATCATTGTGCGTGATAAAATTTTAAAATAGACAAGGCAGGTTTTTTTTACACAGTCATCATTAAATTGATTAATTTATCAAACTGTTTTGTGTTTGTGTCCTTTTATCAGAGCACTTTAGGCTAATAGGTGGAATAAGTATTTATAACAAGGCCTTTATGTGAAAAAGCCAATTTTATGTTTGGTTTGTTTTGAGGTTTTAAGAGCTACTACATGTAGCAAAATTATTACACACAGGTAAAAAATTAGAATATTGTGAAAAAGTTCAATGCTTCTAGTCAGTCATTTCAAAAAGTGAAACTTGTATATTACATAGAATCATTACAGACACCATCTAGCAATCCAAGCAACTAAAATAACATAATCTTGTTAATCTACCTTTGAATAAAAGTTTTTTTTTTTTTTTTTTTTTTAAACAGGTATATGTTTAGAAATAACCCTCAGCCTTCTAACCCTTTTAATTTCATTTGAATTAACCGTTTTTCGTCTGCCTGGAAATCCCTTTTTGTCATGTTTGGTGACATTGTCAAACCTAGAAATTCTCCTTTTTAAATTTACGGCTGAAAATTCCTGATAATAAAACCATTGCAGACCAATTAAATCAAGTTTTCAAAGCTGCTCTCTCAAAAACAAAAACACTTTGTACCTTGCCCGTTCAATACAAAAATTAATTTGCATTTTACTCGGCCATTATTCAGTAAAACTGCACAGTCTAAACTTTTCTTTTAGCTCACTTTGATAAAAAAGCAGCAAAGATTATTGATCAACAGAGATAAGGGCCACAAACATTCAATTTTTGTCTATACGTTTTTCAATACTTTTTTTTTTTTCAACTTGAGTCTGGAGTCAGTTTATTTTAACCGAGGTTTAAACTAAAATAAGTATTTTCTAGTAATTTTAACATAATGAAAAAGGTAAAAGTTTGATAAATATATTTCTGGATAAACAATAATATATACAAGTTGTTTAGTTGTGTTTTTATTTATATTGTATTCAGGTAGACAACAAATTAGTATTATTCACTACAATAGTTGGTTGTGCATGCACATCATTTGTGCTTCGATTAATCCTCTAGGTTATAGTTTTTAATTTAAATTAAAAATGAATCATTTTTGTTGTCTGATGAGCTTTAGAAGCAGAGGTCAGACCAGATGAAATTGCATTAGTACCTTTTGGGGAGTGGAAAAATATGAAACGGGTTTGAAATGAATTAATTAGTTTCAATCTGCATCATGAGTGCTGAAAAACTGAGTGAAGAATAACGTCAAAAGTTGTCTCAGATTTTCTCTGTGCGCTGGATTATTTCTGATCATTGTGTCACAGAATCCAGATGTTGCCACTCGTCACTTCCATCTAAAGAGCTTCTTATTGTGCTCTCATCACAGAAAATGATCAGTCTGTGCGGCATTTTGGCAGCAGACATCAGTTTCAGAAGCGACTGAGCAGATATCAGTGATCATGATACAAATAACTGGAAAGTTTTGGTCTGTAGATTGTGACCCAATTCAACACTTCCTGCATGACAGCAGCACAATTGGAAACAAGGAAAAAACATGGTAGAGATAAAGCTGTGAAGGAACAGTTTTCTGAGTATAACAAATGCACTTATTTAAATAAAATAATCTTGCCTTTAAGCAGCAAAAAACTCAAAGGGATTTTCATCACTAATTATTGATGGCTTCAGGGGTGAATTAGGCAAGAACAATGGAAATACAGTAAAGGACATTTATTTAACTTCAGCCTACTGTAGTGCCCTTTAGCATTAGCCCTGGAGAGAATATTTTGAAAAATATTTTGTGATATAGTGAGAAACATGCCAGGTTGAAAATATTTGAAAACAAGCAGCAACAGGAGGCATCGACTATGGACGTTTGAGCAGAAAAGCATAAAAAAAAAAAAAAAAGAAAAGCTGAATCATTTAAGGTTCATTTGATACAGATGTGGTGAAAAACACTGCGGGGCAGAGGCACCAGCATGACCTTCATGGAGAAAATGTTAGAATCAAACAAACAGGGAAAATAAGAACAAGATGAAAATAAATCGGAGCCATTTGCTACAATCACTAAAAGCACTGTACGTTTGTATAAACATGAAAATGAAATATTGTGCGACTTGGAAAAATCCTCAGACATTTTTGAGGGATTCAAAACAAACAGCTAAAAAAACATATAACCTAACTAAACAGACAAAAAGCCCCCAGTTTGATGTATGAACTATTAAAGCTTTTAAAAAAAGTTCAAGCTGCCGCCAGTGGTCTGTTAGGGTCACCATGGTAACCACACTGCTTTGTCTTTCACTCCCTGAGTTAATGAGGCAGAAAACATTTTACAATTTATCAACCGATTTTAAAAATCGAAGCCAAACAAGATGGTCAAACTGGATGAAGAGTGAAAGAAGAGAAAACTCACTCCATTCTCGTCTGTAAAACAAGCTCAAGTTCACAAAATAGATGAGTCATTCTCCAAGGATAAAACAGATTAAACGTTCTCATTTCATTTGGAGGTCTTAATGGTTATTAGAGAGCTGAAACTTTGCTTTTAAAAAGTTCTGTGATATTAAACATTTAGCCTGCCAAGGCTAGTGAAAACATTTTATATACGGTTATTTACAATACAGCTTATTAAATTAAATACAGAAAGCCTTTAATAAAAATAAATGTCAGTGTTCTGTTAGTTGGATTAATACACACATTATATAAGCAGTCCTTACTAGATAAAAAAAAAATTGTGTACTTTTAAGACTGAGTATAAGAAATAAATGCAATAATCTATGTTTTCCATTCTCGGTGACAATGGCACAAAAAAAAAAAAAAAGTTGCCAAATGCAGGGAGAGAAAAGTTAAAGATAACGACACAAAATTGGGAAGTGATAAATTCTTACATTCCCCTTTTCTCTTGTATCAACATTTAAAACACAGAGCTACATTCAGAGGCAGTTTGTCTTACTTAAGACTTTAAACAAGCTAAAATAAATCCTGGGAACTTCAGATTAGGGATTAGTACACAACAGTAACAATTCACAGAATGTGCCAAAAAGCAACAAAACAGAGGAAGTGAGTTCAGAGAAGGACAAGACCAAAGGATCAGGGTGAGTGACAAACCTTTACTGACAGACCGACAGCTGCTGGCAGCTGCACTTCACAGCGCCGAGACAAGTTGTCACCTGCTACAGGATGAAGATGCCGTTCTGGTGCTGCCTGAGAGTAGAGTTTCTTTTGCCGTTATGATTCATTTTGTTCTCAGTTTCTATCTTTAAAATCCCTGGTTCAGATCATTTTAAACTGTTGGATGTGACAGGAATCTTAAAACCTAAAATTTCCTGCATATATTAAAAAAAACAGTTTTGACCATGTGTTACAACCCAGCTCAGCCAGGTGTATGGGAGACAATATTAAAACCAGGTGGAAATGGGTTTTGATTAATAAAAGTGATTTATTATTTGCCCAGCTACGTTTTAATAAAATTAAAAAAAAAAAAAAAAAAAAAAAAATAAAATAAAAAAAAATAAAAAAAAACAAGGGTACTTTTTAAAGTACTAATTACCAATACTTGTTGTTCATGAATACAAAGTAAAACGTCTAATAAAAACAATATAACGTACTAACTTAAATAAACTTTAACAGTTATGTTAAGTTGTATTTTACTAAAACTCAAAACAAAATGACAACCTTGATTAACAACTAAAGTAGAATGAAAAGTAACTGATACAACCCTTTAAACAAATACGTGATCAAAAGCTAAGCTGTCACCGGGAAGGGCTGAACAATTAATTGCATTTGCAATAATATCACAATATGATAAAAGGAGATTTTCTAATCGCAAAGGCTACAATTTGACTGGTCATGCGATCTGGTTACGTGACGTGCAAGTGAGTGAAGTGGAACAAAGCTGAGCAGGGAGTGGGAGAAGTCAACACTGCGCTTTAACCGGGTGCACAATGGCGTCAGCCTCGACAGAAGCGGATACATCTGAAAGTTTGGTACCAAAGAGGGGCAGCACTTCCGTTGTTTGGAATTAATTTGGCTATAACAAAAGAAGACGCTGTGCAACAACATGTATTGTGCAAAACCTGCCTTGCTGCTGTTGCTACTTCTCGAGGTAACACCACAAATCTTTTAACACTTAAAAAAACACCACTAAGCCATAGTTACATGGCTAGAATGTCAACGACCAGTGATTCAACTTCAAGTAAGCAAAGTAGCAGACAACAGGGATCACTGACCGAACTGTTTGAAGGTACAGTATTATGCCATATGAAAATACTGTAGTTTGAAACGGCACTCAGAAATAACTTAAGCAATAATGGATTTCATAGCAAAAGACATGATGCCCATTAATATAGTGACCAAGCCTGGGTTTATGACTTTGGTAAAGGATAAGCGGTACAGAATGCCCTCGCGCACACATTTTAGCCAAGTTGCTATCCCGGAGCTACACAAATAATGCAGAAACAGAGTTTCAGCAGAGCTGAAAACAGTGGAGTTTATTACAACTGAAACAGACTTATTTATTACTTGTATTCATTGAAAAATACATAAGACATTAAAAAATAATTGCATATTAAATCGCATTTGCAATATGGAGGTTAAAAAAATGCAATTAGAATATTTTCCAAAATCATTCAGCTTTTTTTTTAACTAGGTAGTCTTAAATCAAAATGGCACCAAATCAAATCAAAGGTTTCTACAAGTAACATTTTTCAGAAGCTTAAACACAGTTTAACAATGAACATCTAAAGACAGACATCACAACCAAACTCTTGGTCAAAATACTTTACAAGACCTGGCTTATATTTCAAAATGACGCCAACAAAGCCAAGGCCAAACACTCTGAAACACCAAAAACACTCATACAACGTGGAAAGCTACTCAGACTAATTTGTCACCCTGATTAGCAGGAGAGCTGGGCTTAAATAGATGAGCCTCTTCTGTGGTTGGAGGAGCAGGAGGCAAAGAATCCAACTGGGATGCAGAGGGATTTCCACTGGGAGGGTTCCAGACAAGCTCTGATGAGTTACGACACAGCTGGGTCACCAACTGAGGTCAACACCATGAGACCCAGTCCTGCAGGAATGTAAGCCATTTGTTTTTGCAGCTAGATGTGCACTTTGACTCATTATCCTGATGAAAACAAAAACTTAGCCCCTTTTTGGTAAATGTAATATTTTCTAAGCTTTATTGATTTGCTTCTTAATAAATCTTGATTCAAACCGCACGGTGTTGCAAACAATCCAATATATGAAGGATTTGTTCTTGGATTTGTCTTTTCATTCACAACAAGCAGAAGCCTAACGCTGTGGACAGAATCTCTCTCCACGCTGGGTCACACTTTGACTTTATTAGTACACAAGACTAAATATCCTCGAGGAGTCTTGGGAGTTTTTTTTCCTCACGTCGCAACTTTTTCCTGTTGTTGCAACTTTTGTCTAAGCAGATTGGCCATGGTTGACACTGCTATTCCTGCCAAGCTTTGATCAACGTGTTACACAGAGTGAGACAGAATGAAAGTTTGCTTCGAACAACAAGCAAAGTCAGACTGAATGAACCCAGAGGAGTGCAGGGAGAAAATAGGACTCATCCCGTGAGAGGTTGTTCAGGCAGCTGAGCTAAACAAAAAGTCCAACACACAAGGAAGACAGAAGGGTTGCAATATGCAAAGAAAACAACTACATTAAATAGCTACTGCTATAAATTGAATCTGATACAATGCTTCATAATGTAAAAATGACAAACACACATTGCTGGAGTTGTTTGTGGCCCGACAGGGAAAATAAAGACTTTTGTGTTCGTAGAAGAGCAGCTGGTATGTTTACACAGACTCAAACATGAGCGTGAGGTTTGTTCTGATGACTGACGTCCTTTGAAAAGCTGCATGCAGGTGAAACATGAGCTCGAATAAGAGCCAAGCTTTTCGCCGAGTGGTTTTCAAACTGCAGAGGCTGAACATGAGCACCGACCTTAAACTTGGCTCTTTATTACAGCTTTATGTAATTCTGTCTGTTTTTATTGACCAGATGAAAGAACGTGCATGTCTGCACACACTGGTGTCTGATGGCAACAGAAGTTCATCTTCAAGTGAGCAAAGTTCGGATAAACTTAAATTTGAAATGCTTTTTGTGATTTCAGATCGACCGCTGCCATGAAAAGCTGGTAATACAGCAAATGTCTGTTTGTGTTAATTAGTGCTTCTGTTAATAAAACAACTCATCAACCACTGGAAACTATGCAAAAGTAAATAATGTTAATCTGCAGCTGAGTCATTTTTGGTCTTTAATCAATTCAAGATGATTGCCATTACTAATCAAACACAAATTCATTATAAATCAGCCAGTTTTGCAGCTACTGAGCTCGAAATTGGTGTGGTAGTAGCTGAGAGACTCACCCTACACACAATCCAAGCTTGAAACGGTTGCTGAGATTTTTGTTGAAAAGTGTTATGCAAGGTGCACATTCCTTCAAGTAAAGCTAGTTTTTTTTTTAATGAAAATGATGTACATACCCATGTGATTGTTATGTCTGAGACATGTTCACTGTTGCACTGTGCCATAATGCACATCATTTGGCTGGACACCTTGGGTATTCAGCTTCAAGTCCCCACTCACAGTACAATGTTACCACCTAATAATGTGCTGAATCAGTGACAAAAGTAAAAAAAAAAGTCATTTAGACTGTTTCACTAACCTTTTCACTTCCCAACCTAATACATATGTAAATCTGGACTTTGCTAGATAAATAATGCATGAATATAGAAATTAATATTTCAAGATTTTCAATATATAATGAAGGGTATGATGGATAGTGTGGCACGTCAAGTGGCAGTAAAGTGCAGACTAATTGTGAGGCCCAAAGGTCTCAAAGCTGCACGGGAATAAAAAAACAAGTGGCCTATTGGTGGATTTTTGATGCAGGTATTGTATCAGCCTTTATATTTGCATGACTTCATGATTTCTTTCAAGCAAAGAGCCATGAACTCATTTTAACAATATTATACTCCATTAGAAGAAGGAGTGAGCCAATCATTTCAAATTGCACTGGCAATTACTAAAGACTCTTTGGAAAACTCAAACTGGGGAACAAGAACAAAACTTAAGAGATGTCACTTGGTTTTTAGTTTGGTCTTTGCAGAGGGTTTGCAATGTTAAATGCTGAGACCCTGACAATATAAAAAAGGGGACAAATTAATAAAACTTGCTAAATTTTAGGCTGTGAATTTGTTTGAGTTCTTTTAGAAGTTCACCTGTTTTATGTGCACAAACTAGATCAACAGAAACAAAGCAAATAGAAACAAATTGATCAACAGACGACACCATCTCCTCTGTGGTTCACACTGCTCTCACCCACCTGGAGCAGAAGGACTCCTACCTCCGTATGCTCTTTGTGGATTTCACATCTGCCTTCAACACCATGATTCCTGAAACCCTGATGGACAGACTATTCACACTAGGACTAAGGCCCTGCATTTGCAACTAGATCCTGGACTTCTTAAACAGATTGCAGTCTGAGGATCCACAACAACTTCTCCTCCACCATGAATCTCAGCACTGGCTCCCCTCAGGGCTGTGTGTTGAGCCCCCTCATGTTCACTCTGCTGACCTATCCAGGCTGTCATATTGTAAAGTTGGCAGATGATTCAATGGTGGTTGGATGCATCACAAACTGCAATGAGTCCAGCTACAGGCAGGAGGTGGTACACCTGGAGAGCTGGTGCAGAAAGAACAACCTTCACATCAATGTGATGAAGACGAAGGAGATGGTCATAGATTTCAAATGGAGCAAACTCACCTACACCCCTCTGAACATAGGAGGATCTGTGGTGGAAGTGGTCTCCAGTTACAAGTACTTGGGTGTACACCTGAATGACAACCTCAGCTGGAGCAACAACACCAGCACCCTGATCAAGAAAGCTCACTAGAGACTCTACTTTTTCAGGCGGCTGAGACGAGCTGGACTGGAAAGCTCAGTCCTCACCTCCTTCTGCAGGTGTGCAGTGGAGAGCATCCTGTGCTCCAGCATCAACATGAGGCATGGAGGCTGCACAGCTGCAGAAAGAAAAGCTTTGCAGAGAGTGGTGGAGGCTGCACAGAAGATGTTGGAGCCAGCCTCCCCACCATCACAGACATCTACACCTCCAGATGCAGGAAGAGGGACACCTGCATCTTGAAGGGCCTCACTGACCCATCACACACACTTTTTGCCCCACTTGCTGCTCACCTTTTAACTGGTACCAGAAAATGAGAACACATCACCCCTGTCTTAAAATCACTACACTGGCTCCCAG
>JARVLU010000380.1:18389308-18408614 GCA_031762415.1 Simpsonichthys santanae
GATGGATGGATGGATGGATGGATGGATGGATGGATGGATGGATGGATGGATGGATGGATGGATGGATGGAAATAAAAGCCCAGAAAGTAGGAAAAAATATCCTGGAAAAATAATGGAAACACACTTGACAAAAGCACATACAGTATATGACAAAAATAAAATTAAAAACTTGCCAACATCTAAATAAATTATACTACATGTATGTTGAAAACAAACAAGTTAAAAAATAAAATGATTTTTCTCTTTTACGTCAGTTAATTCAATGGCCAACCATATGGGCTTGCCTTGTGTGCCCCCTATAGAGCTGAACTTCCTCTCTTGGCAAATGACATCATCTATCACCGCCAGCCTTCTGTTTCCTCTTCCTGTCAGCTGACCTACAGCCACTTTTACTTCACCATCTGTGGTGACCTCGTTCTGATTCAGCTGTCTAGATCCTTTACCAGATAGCATTGAATGTGTCTGCCGGCAAAGCCATGGTTCAAAGAAAAGACAATATACCCAAGCTCAGATTTTACTTAGCAAATACAGGTTGACATTTTAAGGGTGAGAATTCCTTTGTTATAGTTTGGCATGTGCATTCATTGTACTGCTCAAAACCTTGGACAAACACAACAAGTAAATGTAGACTACAAATCTGGAGCAGCATGTTAGGAGGACATGTGGAAAAGCTTATTTAGTCTGGAGGAGTTGTAAAGGTATAAAAGTTATGAGAAAAGGAAAAAAGACTTGATCTCCCTGCTGTTTTTATTGCGCTCAGGAAGATGCTTCAGGTTATCATAAAATGCAGACGAAACCCCACTCTGTGAAACACACAAGTGAACAAAGACAAAAAATGAGGTCTGCTGGCTGAAGATGTCCAAGAACACAGGTTTGTCTTCAAAGGGTAGTTCAGATCTTTTGAAGCTGAAATGTAGATAGGTCATGAACAAATAATGTATTGCTTGTTGTAAGTAGCTGTATGGATTATGTCCATATGAAAAGTTGTTTTAGAAACCGTTAAACTGCTGTGACGTTCATACACTACAACAGCATTGTTTTGGTAGAAATATTGCAATATTCCCACCAGAAGTGCTCCCAGTTGCACTTCTGGAAGTGTTGCACCTACAGTAAAGGTAGGCCTGGAGCCGTGACGTGCAGTCAGGGGAGGCAGTGCCTCACCTCTCATCACAACAAGTAAAATACTAACAATGATAAGAGAAAATACATTTGACCACTTGACTGTCCTATAAAACTGTTTTATAAAAGTGTTTTCTGATTTATTTCAAGACTTCATTGGCCAAAATATCACAAAATTTACACAATGCCTGTTCAAATAATGTGGGGTGAGGCTGTGTAGTGCTCTGGTTCACCTCTGATGGTGCTGTGTCATATACGATATATGAAGTAGGTGGTTGGTGCATGCCCATTGCTGTCTCTCTTTATGTCGCCAATGTACAAGCTTGATTATGCATGTGCTACACATGCTGATGTTCTACAGACTGTCTAATACATTGAATGAATGTATGGCATACAGGTCCTTTCCAAAAAATGTGAATATCATGGAAAAGTTGTTTAACTTCCATAATTTCATTCAAAAAGTTAATATTTAATAGATGATAGATTCAGGGCCCACAATTTAAACAATTTTAATTATTTATTTATAAAAGAAAGAAATTAGGATCACAACAAATCAATCAAAATATGGTACTTTCAAAACGATATGTCAATCTTCAATACTTGGTTGGGATTCCCTTTGCCTTAATCACTGCCTCGATGTGACGTGGCATTGAGACAATCAGTCTGTGGCGTTGACTGGGAGTTATGGAAGCCCAGATTTCCTCGATGCTGTCAGATCTTTGTTGTTGGGTCTGGTGCCCCTCATTTTCCTCTTGAGAATACACCATAGATTCTCAAACGGGTTTAGGTCCTGCAAGTTGGCTGGCCAGTCAAGCACTGTGGCATGGCCATCAAACCAGGTTTTGGTGCTTCTGGCAGCATGGACAGGGACCAGGTCCTGCTGGAAGATGAAATCTGCATCTCCATACAGATCCTCAGCAGAAAGAATCATGAAGCCCTCTAAAACATTCTGGTAGACTTAAACCTTAGGTTTAAGAAAGCAGAGTTTACCAACACCTGCACTGGACATTGCACCTCAAATCATGACTGACTGGATATTACACACTGGACCTCAAGCAGTATGGGTTCTGTTCCTCACCCTTCATCCTCCAAACCCTTGGACCTTGATGTTTGAATGAAAGGCACACTTTACTTTCATCAAAAAAGAGGACATAGGAACCCGACAGTTGTAGCCCATCTCCTGGATGCATCTGAATGTGGTTGTTTTTGTAGCTGTGACTCCCGACTCATTCCACTCTTTCTGGATCTGGATTTAAATGTTAAACATTTCTCCTCATTATGATGGACAGCTACAATGGTGCGATTGTTATGTTCTCCCAGTTAGGTCTTTGGTGAAAAGACAGTGATATACTGCAGGGATAAAGAGGAATGAGGTACAAAAGAAAAATGTATTTGCTCATCTAATTTAGCCCGTTCCCTGAGAGCGGCATTCATCACCATTAGTGTTCATTAACCTGAGTTAATGCTCGTTAGGCAGCGGAGTGCCGGCAGCAATCTGCAGCTCGCAGCAAACATTTCTTTTTCCATTTACAGACACTGAGTGAGCGGGAGAGCAGTGGATGAAGGCGGAGGGGGTGCAGAAGAAAGTGGGGACGGACTTGTCAAGCTGTGCCTCCTAAGAATACCTCTACTCTGCAGGAGATGAAACAGTTTCAAATAATTATGCGCAACAAGCTCAGCAAGGAAACTGAGCAGCACAGCAGCTGTCGTTTAGCATGCATTAATTTAAAAACATCTCAACGGAGCAACTTTCATTAAGATGACGTGACACTATTTTATGATGGTTTTCGCATGAAGAAAACATCTTGGAGGTGAAGCACAACGGCTAAAACTTGTGTCAAACTGGCAGTTTGATTAGCCGCCAAACACAACGATGGCTTCAAAGCTGCTGTCTTTTGAGTGTCCTGAAAATGTTCCAGGCTTCAACCACTGCTTGGATAGTAGTTCAGTAAAGGAGTCGGCCGGCAGGGAGAAAAAGTGTTGGGTGAAATGCCAGACGGAGCAGCAGCAAATTAAAGTCCGGGAGACAAGATGAAGAGGTCACAAGAGAAGGAGATCCAGAAGAAAGAATAAAAGTATAAAGAAACACGCAGCAAGGAATCTGCAGAGGGATGAGGAAAGGATGGTCCACAACACAACTGAGCGTAAAATCACAACAGATTTAAAGAGAAACCTTATGTAACAAGCTGAACAAAACACATGCAATACTCCATTGAGCTAGTTCTGGTAAGAAAATCTTGATGTCTTCCAGGTGAGATGTTCTGAACATGTCCCACAGTGGGGAGAGTCTTAGGATGAACAACAAATTTACTGGAGAAATTACATTTTTTTTTAGCTGATAGAAAAAGCCATCCCTTTGAAGAGCTGAAAACCCGCAGCTGGAGAGAGGAACGTTATGGGATCTCAGCTCGGACCATTTCTCATGTGATCCAGTTCTGGACAACCAGTAAAACATGGATGTGTGGTGCAGCTAAGTTTCAGTCTCTTTATATTTTGTTGCCTTGCTTCTCAAAGCTACATCTTTTTATATTCCGCATATTCCCTGTAAATAAATACATTTGCACTTCACACAATTTTTTTTTTTTAACGAATATTAATTTGATCAATTTGCGCAATACAGTTTTTAAGCCTTGTGGTGCTCATATACTGTTTTTATTTATTATTTTCTTCTTTCGGCTGCTCCCTTCCTCATGGATCTCCACAGTGAATTAACTTACATGAAGACATGGTAGTTGATTTTTACGCCGGATGCCCCTCCTGATGCAACCGAGCTACCACAGCCCTCTGTGTGGAGCAGGGTGCTGCAGACTAGGGCACCCATCGGAGCAGATGGTGGGGGTAAAGGACCTTGCTCAAGGGTACAGAGTGGGGCAAATGATAGTGGAAGCAAATGTGGGTGCTTCATCTTTCCCACCCACATTTTGATGAGACTGGTCCAGGGGCTCGAACCACCAACCGCAGGCTCACATTCTCCAACCTCTGAGCCACTACTCCCCACATGGTGCCTTTCAGTATACTGTTACTAAAATATAATTGACAATCGTTTGCACATTCAAATGAGAGCTTTTATGGATAATAGTAATGTTTTCTGGGATTATTTTTTTTAATGAGCAAATGTGTTTTTGTATCAGACAAACATAAACTGTGTCCAGATGTTTTGATGGAGAGACATTTAGGACAAACTGTCTGAATTTTACACACAAAAAAAGTATTTTTCCCCTTGAGGGCGGGATCTGAGTGTGTATATGGACATTAGCTTTAAAGTCAAATATAAAACTGAAGGCACATATCAAACGTTGCCTGGAAACCAGGTCCATCATCCAACAAGACTGTCCTGATCTTGGTTTGCATGTAGGGAAATGTTAAAAATATGAAACATAAAATGAACAAGAGGAGCTATACTGGGAGTTGAACCATATTTCAACAATTTCCTGTGGGATCAATAAAGTTCTATCTTATTTTAAGAGACAGGGGGTAATAATAACAGAGAAGCAATTAAATCTGAAGTATGAAGTAAAGCACTGTGTGAACTTGAACATTGGTTATTAAAATAAATAGTTCAATTTGCCTTGAGACTGAAGTAAATAAAGAGCATTAATCCCTCTTATTATATTAGACAGAGCGTCCTTGGAGTTCAGACTGGGATTCGACCAAATGAAGATTTTTAGACAGAAGAAACTTCTTTGTGAAAGAATGTTTGAAGCTCTGCGTGTTAAGACCTTGAAGATGCTGGAGGCCCTGCTCAACACGTAAAAGAAGACAGTGTCTGACAGTTTGTTACTCATCTTCCCCTGTGGTTCCTTCCAACATGTTTGTGTTCTCATTCTCTCTTTTCGCTTTCGGTTTGGATTCTTGCTCACATCTGAACTTGAGCAGAAGCTTTCCTGCTTCAGTGATCAGAGCTCTAGACATGTCACATTTTTCTGACATGGACTGGTAACAAACAACCTTTTTCCTCCATTAGAGCGAGCCTGTGCAGCTTTTTCTTAAAAAAAAAAATAAAAAAATAAATAAATAAAAATGAAGAAGAAGCAATTTAGTGCCCAATGTCAAATAAAGCAGCTGAAAAATGGCCTCTCTCTGAGCAGCATGGCTCACTCTGTTCACAGATAGAAACAGCAGAGAGACAACTGGAATGACTTTAACCTCTCTGACAGAGATTACAGCGATGTGAAGGACAGTTCAGAGAAAATGGAGGTTTGTGAAAGGTTCAGTTTTACAGCCATAACTGCTTATTATCTAATGTTTACAAGTTGGTGAACTGTGACATGATTTATTTATTTTTAAATGGTAAAGTGCTCCAGACATTTTTTTAACCTATAATATTTCTATTGTGGGCGTAAAAACTCTGAAAACTTCCATTTCTTGTCAAACTAATGCGTCAGTCACGGTCTTTGCTCTATACATATAGTCATAGAGTGCAAGACACAATTTATTTTTATTACTGTTTTAATTATTATTATCATTATTATTATTAGAACTAAATCCAATTTACACTATAATGTATTCAAGGTTATTTATTGACATTCATATCACAAGGTGGAACAAAATAGTTTACACAAGCTCCCAAATACACCAGAAAATAGCAAAAATATAAAGTATAAAAATAAACTGTATACGAGGATCTAAGATACAGTATGTGCCAAACACTAATAATGTAAAATAATACAGTATATTAAACAGCAACCCAAACATGAGCATGGCAGGTTAAAGGCAATAAATCAGCAGCATTGATAATGTACATATCACCAGTTAAAGTGGAATTACAGTGATTGTGTGTGTGTGTGCTTTGTAAAAATGTATCTTCTTTTTCTGCTTCAAATTTGTAAACATTAATAGATCATGTCTTGATATACGTATTGGGTATGCACAATACATTTTTGATTTATTTAAAGTATTGAACAGGAAATGGGGAAAGCATTTGTAAAAGTTTCTTTTATCTTCATTATATACCATCTAAATCCCAGCAAAGAACCATGTCTCTTATTTTAAAACAAGATTACATTTATCAAACTCAATTTATTTATGCGTGATTTGAAAGATTATTTGTAAATATTAGTTACTTTTTGCATATCTTCAGATTATTAAAAGAAAATTGCCATGTAAATTCTGTCTAATATTTTTCTTGGGGAAAATATCAGAAATGCTAAATTCTGATTACAGTAACTTAAAAATACTTAGATAATTTAGTAAACTTTCAGGACTGATTCCACCACAATGAGTTAAACACAGTCTACTACAGTGCTGTTTCCATGTGTGATTTTAAATTAAGACCATACATAGTTTAGATAATAGAAAACTGGCCTTCAAAACTCAGGGTTATAGATAAAAAATGTTGTCTTATGGCAGTCTATGTGCTGCTAAATAACTTACGGCCTTGTCTCCTCCATCACTTAATTATACATTTATCAGCAAAATTTTACTGCAGAATGTGCACAACATTCTGTATGACAGTCATAGTGGTGAATGTATTTAATAAATTACTTATTTAAATAATGTACACAATAAATGAATAAATAAATAGTTAATTAGAGCAGATTTATTTTAAATTGTCTTCTTTTGTGTTGAATTTATGAGATAAATATGAATATTTAGCCAATTTTAAACTCTGTTGTCATTTAAACTGCATCAAAATCTCTAATCAAAGTCAAAGTCATGATCTAAATAGGAACTCTGGACCCAACTGGTCTGCTTATGGGATTTTTATCAGTCTCATCGTTAATAATTTAGTCTGTTTTATAAGAGCTTTTGTTGACATTGTGCATAAAGCATGAACATTTAACATTTTCCCTGCACCAGACAGAACAGGCACTACAACGTAAAAATGCTTTCACTTTTTCTCAGTAACACAAAGACTCAGCTGGGAGCTCTTTGTAACAGTTTGCCCATTCTCACTTTAATTGTTCCTGCCACACTGAAACATTTAGACATATTCCTATTGACAACATGCAGGTGTCTGAACTGAAGCTGGTCCCCGAGTTCTCCAATGGGGCTTCTCACAGCATCATAATTGTTTATCTTAATCACTTCAAGAAGACAAATCTCTCCACAGAGACTCATAAAACCGATTCTAACCAAATTGCTAAAAAGCAATCAGCCCTTCAGGAAATAGGAGCTGCAGTAAAATGTATAAACAAGAGGTCAGAGAGGTCACATTTAACACCCCAACTCTCTTTGGACTTCATATTTTGCATGTTTGAATTAAATAATAAACGGATTTACTTTGTGACGCATGCTTCACCATGAGACTGTAAATATCTTATTGGGAAAATAAGAACACTTTACTAAATCCCATTCAGATGGCTTTTCCTCCCATTTGAAGCAATAAAGTCAGATTGGTTGAAATCTTTAAAAGCGAATCCCCTCCAAATTCATCGTCTACCATTTCAACCTTGTAGCGGTATGGGGTGTAAATACTGTACAGGTTTATTAATTATGAGCTAAACTCATAATATGCAAATGCCTTGTTTTTGGGCACCACCTCTCTATAGAGGAAGTCTAATCAGTCTCTTACCCCAAATTAGCAAAGTAACGTGAATTATTTTCCTCGTGTATAAAGGGATCAAATCAATTGATACACACAGGTAAGCCAAAATAGTCATAGTCAGTTATGTTATACATTTTATCATAAAAATAATAATGTGTGATACAGATAGTGAACAATATGCATAACAATGATACTTAATATCAAATTACTCAAAGGTCTAATTGATTATTAAAGTTAATTTGAAACTTTAAAGGCAGACTTAGGACTGGTTTCTGTTTGTGAAGTGGTTAAAAAGGTATCTAAGGTGAGCTACTTCTAAGTGTGGACACCTTAATCACCAGAAATTCATTGGAAAAACGTTCTCCTACCATGATAAGTCGCTAAAGATACCAGCAAAGTCTCAGGTATTCTGGTGATTGAGTGGTTGAAGTTTCCTCAAAGTTCACCTGTCATTGGTTGGAGGAATGAAGGTTCATGGTTACTGGTTCTGGCAGTCAGCTGGGATTTCCCACTCCTCTGCAGTGGGATTCTGGTTGCCTGGTAGACAGCTGGAGCCCTGGGTTATGGTGATGGCTAAATGCTGGATTCTTTGAACTCCATATTTTTCTTTTTGTCTCACTTTCTCTCTTGCAGGTACGTCTTTCAATTCTCTAAAAGTCAAGGATGCTTCTCACAAAACAAAGCTCAAGTCTCTGCGTTAAAACAGACTGAGGATTGGTTAAGCCACAAAAAAGGGCATTGTTTTTTACTTTCTCAACCAGTCAGGTCGGAATTAGATTTTGAGGAGGTTTTGAAACTTAGTACAGTATTAGCTTTTTTACAAGATACTTATTAAATAAATCTAAAATCCTTGTGCTCTGCCTCAAAACGTTCATTCTCAAGAGAAAATAACACAAATGTATTATCTTGAGAGAATTACTTAAACACATATTTCTCATGAATATACATTCAAAATATGACAACTTTTGAATTAAACTTAAAACATGCAATGTTTTAACAGAGGTGTCACTGTTGACCATTCATCTCTTGAAAAAGGAACGTCATTAGAAGATAAAGGCTTTTTATTTTTGCACCATCTTCCCATGAGAACGAGTCTGAGAAAAGTACTTCTTTTTGATAAGTGAAGATATCAAACGTAGCGAGTTCGGATGGTTAGAAACTCCAAGGTTAGATTGAACAAAACATCTTTTAAAAACGATCATTCGGTTTCATAGGAAATGAGTTCATATTGGGTTAGTGAGGTTAACACAAGTTTTTAAAAAAAATTACATTAGTGTCAACTTAGGAAGTTTTTGAGCTGAGAAGAATATTTGTAAAATGATGTCTGTTCATTCCCAAGAGAATAGATTAGTCTTATTTTAACAGTTTCAAACATGCACATTGGAATGATGTTTGTCTGAGGGGTGTGTCCCCCCCCCAAATCCTCTGGATTTTCTGCATTTCACCATTAAGAAGCAGAATTATACACGTTTATTTCCCCGTTCGAGCCACGAGAGACTTTTGTCTCATTTGAGCATTTTGTGTGAAAAGAACAAAACATTCTCAACTTTTGGAGCCCAAGTTGATGGAAGAACAACAACGTCTGTTCATGCAACAAGTGAGAGAAAGGACCTGGACCCAACCCAGAATGAGTCAGAGACAAAACCAAGTGACCAACCTGTATGTTGTCGAAGGACGATTTGTTAGTGACGTCGTACAGCAAAAGGAGAGCTGAAAAAAAAAAAAAAGTACATAAAGCAGAAGCAAGAGTAAAATGTTAAACACTTTGACACAAAACATTTAAATTTATGCTCCAACGTCAATTGCTTAAACCCATTGATAATAAAAAGCAGCTATTTTGTACTTTCACTGTCGGCAGAGGGCTTGTTAACTGGTTTTAGTTCTGCAGGAAACCAGCGGGGAGGAAAATTAAATGAGACCACGATGATAACAGGGCTCAGCCAGACGTGTTATAAGTCTTTCCTGCAATTTGTCATCACTCGATGGCTCATGGCAAAATTGTGAGAAAGATGGAACAAAATTTTCTCTGTGAGTAAAAATACAAACTATATTTTGAGAAGCCACAATTTTATAGATGGAGTCAAATGGGAAAAGATTATTGCACTAAAGAAAGACAGTAAACAGATGAAATAAAAAGCAAAGCAAATATGAGTAAAACAAGTTAAACTGTTAAAAAACCTGAAGGAGGAAGGAAAAGAATATGACGAAGAAAACTTTTATGTGCAGTTTATGATTAATTTTGACCCGTCAGTACTATTTCACCTCATGCACTCAATAAAACTCTTCATATATTTCCATTACAAATTTAGCTTTCCAATAAAATATGCAGCACATTATAAATCCTAAAGTCACAAATCAGATTCTGAAAATGCAATCAGAGCAGCATCAAATAACCCTGAAGAACTTCCTTCTACAGCCTAGTAGAGAAAAGGAAACACACTTTAACTGTGATTTGCAAAAGAAACTTACATTTTTGGTATTTGTAGAAAGTATATAATGTATTGAAGATATGCATGCTTCATTACATTCACTAACTAATCAGATCTCAGATGTTATTTTCTGAACTATTCCTTTTTTTTTTTTACATGCTCACTTTTAATTAGACAATTCAAAAGACCACAACAAGCTCTGATAAAAATAAACATTAGCCTAGCATGGCACTGTCTAAAGCAGGAGTATTCAACTAAATGGCTCAGGGGGCCAAAATTACCGAAAGCCAAGAGCTCAGAGGCCGGACACCCAGCAGTTATTGCCATTAAGTAAGTTTAATTTACGATTTAAAATCTAGTTTTATTAAAAAAGGAACTCACTGGTGGGCTGAACATTCACCCATGGGCCTGATTTGGCTCCCAGACCACCAGTTGAATAGCTCTGGTGCACAATTTCAGCAGAAACCAGCTCTTATTGTTCCTCAGCTGAGAGCACTGATCTGCAGCAGCAAAGAGGAATTATTGTAATAAATATGAACAGGAATTTGGGGCAAACAGAGGGAACATATCTCATCTCTGCTGAGGTTTATTCATCCAGGACACAAAAGAAGTGTTCTGGTCATCATATACGCATAAAACAACCTATTAATAAAAGTTAAAATGCATTTTAAACAATTGTTGCAATAAATACTTGACTTTACTTGAAGAAGTTAGTTGAATCTAAAATCGTTTCATGAAAAATGGAGCCAACTTCAATAAAAGGGTCTTATTACATTTGGTTAATTGAACAAGTAAAAGAAAATTAGATCAACTAACCCACTTAATCTACTTTAGTATGATTTAAGTTTATAAAAGTCTGTAGAGGCTAATTTAAGATGAACCTAAAGTTTGAACTTAAAAAAAAACTAAAACTTTTTACGAGATTGAATTTTGCAAACTGATAAAAACACTGGATGACTCTTCACACGTTCTCCTTCACAGCTGACAAAGTGTACCCCCACATAAATCAAGCTGGAGGGGATTTTAATTCTCCCATCACTCCAGCTCGTTTAACAGACAGGACGAAAGGAGATCAGCATTTTAAAAGGCTCTGTGCAGGAGGAGCGGACTTCCTGTGATATGCCTCTTACCACAAGAGGAAAAGTAATTAAAAGTCCTGCCAAAGACGTACAAGGTTAGAATCTGAGAAGTGATGAACTATCAAACACAAACAACTCCACAGGCATCATGCTGCACTAAAATAAATCCTGCTGCACATATTCATTCTGATTCCCAAAACAATGGAACCATTAATGAGCAACATACACAAACAAAAATTATGTGGTTTAAAAAAATAAATAAATCAAAGACGCGTGTAATCAGTGGAATACACTCTCACATTGTGGCTACTTTAAATTCAACAGACAGATCCAGACAAAGCTTTATTTTGTTCCAAAAATATACTTCACTTAAGATCAAATGATTCCTTTCCATAAAACTGCAAAATTGTATGAGAACACTGTTACGAAGTTAAAAAAAGAAAAAGAAAATAAAGATCACCATTTAAAGCTTGAGATAATGCTCCGACATGCGTTATATTCATAAAATTATCCAGTTTTTGGTAATAAGTGTAGCATGAAGACGCAGTCTACTGACCATGAACTCTGAATCTGAGGGTGTACATTCAATTCACCCCAAACTGCTTTCTTTGAAGTTTCTTCTGACCTGGATGATGCCTTTTTGTTTCTGCAAGTCGAATGTCTTTGGATGGCCAGTCAACTACAGTCTGACTAATTTGAAATATTTTCTTTTATCATTTTAAGAAATAAAAAGCATATTCATGAATGAATAAAGTTTGTTTTATTTGGTTTTGATGTGTGAACATGAATAATGTTGATTATTTGAAATCAACATGAAATCATGTGAAATGCTCAGTGGTAGGCACAGCTAACCATAAAGTTAGCTTCATTAACCACTAAAATATTTTAGCTTTGCTAACGCTAAACCACTAAACAGATAAAAAAAAAAAAAAGTGGTTCAAGGCAACAAAGTTCATGCTGAACCATCCAGGTACCAAATCCAATAATTCTCAGTCGGGTCATCTGGACAGTTTCTTTTTTATAGTGCAGTTTTTCTTATCCATCCTGATGTGTTCGTCTGATGTCTGTCTAGTTTATTAGTTTAAATGTCTCGGTTTTCATGGACACCATGCACAATGCTTTGTGGTCTTTAATCACTTGACCCAAGAACCACCTTGCTCCTGTTCACCTTCGATTAGAACAGACAATACCTGGCATGTATCAAGCAGCCAGCACAACACGTACCTGCATGCACCTGAGATGCGACAGTATAGATCTACATGCAGGCCAAAGCCATGACCACCCACAAGCTTTCTTTCAATCAGCTCCTTTGTTCTTTGACCTTGGACTTTCTCTAGAGAGACTTTGCTCCTCTTGGAAAGTTTATCACAGTTTTCTCAGTTTTTACCTTTGACACAAAGACAATACTGTAGGTCACACTGACTTCACTGACAAAGACCAAATGCTTCTCCAAACTGTGGATGTCATAATATTGATCTCTCCAGCCAAAATGTCAGAGCCTCAGAAATAGTCTCCACCTGGCCCTCGTTCCACCATTTTGGAACAGATGGATCAGGTGGTGAAACACTCTCAAAAATGATGCAGAATACAAACAATTGAGCAAGACGCTTCTTAAATATATAGATAATCTTTCGTTGACTCTATGGCTGTGGCCTGACCACAATTCATGCAGTGCAAATAGCATCACCCAATTTTGTATGGCAATACAAGATCCCACTGGCATCCTACATACCAGTACATGAAATAATTGATAATCAGTTGAGAAAAGGACATAATCCATCCTTGTAACGTTACTTACTCTTCCCCCTTGTGGCCATATCTATAAAGTATATGCTTGAGTGTGTTGGTGTGTGTGAGCGTGTGCAAACAAAAGTATAGTGAGTGCAGAAAATCATCACCCTTATTTTCCTCACTCAGTGCTGCTAGATGAACTATACTATCTTGTAGCAGCAAACACACAAATTATTTATTAAGAAGAACGATCCAAGGACAGTGAATCACTACAAGGCTGTATTCAAACTTTGAGTTGCTTGAAACAAATTAAATTACATAATCAATCCAAAACTGATGAGCTGAAGTAGGGTGCTGTGGAAAAGTTATAAACAATTAGTATCTTACGTGTTGCAGATAGCTTTCTGAACAATTTGTGGGTCATACAAGAACAAACCGAAACTTTGTTGTTGGTTTTCCTTTACATAGCTATTCTGGCAGAAATAAACACATTCCTGTAGGAAGCTACTGCTGCTGCTGCTATTTGCACATGAAAATATTAAAATTCACAGTAACCATAAAAATAAAACCAGCATTCATATGAACAGTTATGGAATTGCTGTTGAATCTGTTTAAACAAGCTATCAGCTCATCAATTGTTCATCCATTCATCTTTTATTTTTACCTACTTCTTCCTTTTTGGGTCACCAGTGGGGGGCAGGGGTCCACTGGTGCCAATGTCCAGCTGTGACAGGCGAGGTACACCCTGCACAGGTCGTAAGACCATCACAGGGATCATGAATCCTTTTGTAAGATAAACCAAATTCTATGGACAAAGGTGACTCAAATAGCCATCTACAACAGGTTAGATGTTAATTGTTCATCATCATTCCACAGAACCTTACTTCAAAAGAACTGAGCTTATGAAACCTCAAACTCTGAATGAAGACATCCCTCAAGGCACTTTTGCTTTAAATCACCTAAAACCATGAGTGACAATAAAATATGGACCAATTAAATGTTTGTAGATTGAGTTGAACAGACAATGACAGCAAAATGAATATATATGAACACACTTATAGAAACTCAGTCTGATTTGTGATGACTGATCATATTATCAAGGACTCTATGACTCTTCAATATCCTTCCTTCTTTAAAATGAGCTATAAAACTTCAGCACTTAATAAAACACAGCAAGTGGAGAAAAAAAAAAACACTCATGTCTAAACCCGGCATGAACATACATTCAAACAGTGACCTTTAGAATCTCATCAAAACTCCATTCCACTGCACAGATAAATAGAAAAATAGCTGCAAAACAAATCCACAAATTCAAGTATACTTGATTTACTTTGTGTGCAAAGTTCCAGTTTACATCACAATTCATTTCAGGGATTTGCACAGAAAAGTCAGAGATTTTATACAAATCCAGTTAGTTCTGATGTAAAAGAATCAAAAAGAGTCATTTCTATAATGGCAATCCCCTTCAATCCAGCTTAGTTTAGAGCACAGCGTTCATTTAATAGCAACTTTAAAACGCCAATATGCAAAAAGCCAATTGCATCAACTGAATTGAAAATCTACCATCATAAGCATGCATAGGGTAAAGTAAAACGTCTCAATTTAAATACAAAGAAATCTCCAGATCAGACTCAGAAAGGGAAACCATCTGCCTCGACTAGCTCAGGTCAAAATATTCAGATCTGCACATCAAAAACATTATGTTCTAACAAATATGCAACATATGGCAAAGAAGAACAAGTTACTACAAGAAGACCAAAACCTCTACAAAATAACTTTTTGCTGATTAATGAACTATCTGTACAATAAGTGACCCAGCACTCCTTTAAGGAAATCACGCCACCCACTGCCTCTCATGTCAGTTTTCTTCTAAAATCAACTCATACTGAGATTGTTGCCTACAGTTACTGCTGAAGTTTCAAGCTAAAATATGGCACAATGTGCAGTCCTTGAAGGATGTGTTGAAGATGATGCTCAGATATCACTGCACTAATTATTATTATTATTACAGTGTTTCATTTATGTACAACTATCTGTTATTGCAAAATTTGAGATTCCTAAGGTCAGCTGATTGTTGTGATCATCTTGAAATGGGTTGACTCTAAAACTTGATCAGTTTGGAAAGTTCATCTGATGCTTACTTTTTGAGGCTTTCATTAAACAACATTTTACTAAAGCTGCAGACAAACGAATACATGCACGGTTCACATGCAGGCACACATGCGCACACAGATACAGGAAAGCATCATCACCTCTTGCTGTTGGCAGTGGGCTATATTTATGGTTTTCTGTAATCCAAAGTGCCATTATTAAAACAAATATACTGTATAGGAGAGTCTCACCATTGGCATCCCGATAGTAGGCATGAGTGACACTTCGGAAGCGTTCCTGTCCAGCTGTGTCCCAGATCTGCAGACACGAAGAAAATAATCACATAATAAAAGAACAAGTTTCTATTTTTGAAACAAACATGTTTGCTGAAGTTTAATGAGAAAACATCAACAGAGTTGACACTTGTGAGTGTTGCAAAAGCCTAAAAATACCAGTCTGCTGTCTTAAATGTTAAAAATGAGTTTCACTCTGAAATATATTAAAGTATAATATAGTCATTGTCTTAATGGCTTCCCATAAACACACCCAGCAGAGAGACAGAGTGCAACACTGAAACTGTAATCATGTTACAGCCAAATACAAAATGACAAATTAAAAAAAACAACAACTTTTTTTTTTAGCTCCGTTTTGATCCATAACTCCTAAAACCAAACCAACAAATAATAAATAAATAAAAATTCCAGTCTCTTATTTTTACAGCTAATTGCCAGTATGATCATCTGCTGATTGTTGCTTTGGCTGCAGCTTCCAGTATCTGGGCGAGGTTGGAAACATCATTGGTATGCAGGAGCTTTTGTGTCCATCACACAAACAAGACATTAATCTTAATGTTTCATTTTTTTTATTTTTACCTTTTAGCTCTCAAATCTGCTTATAGCTTTTATTTTGTTGACTTTACCTGGAGCTTGACCTTGACTCCATCAATGTTCAAGACTTTATTCTGAAAATGAAAAAAAGGACAAAATAAATTAGATTAAATGATTTGCAGCAAGCATAAACTTATGGTCAAGGAGAAATCAATTAAGGGTTTTTATGGTTTGTGGTCAGGCACTTGTTTGAACAGCCTCTTCCTCTCATCCGCCTGACAAACGGTTATCTGCTGCCCTCTCCATCAATATTGGATATCTTGTTTCTTTTTCCCTTTTGGCAAATGAACCCCCTCTCTGCTCTTCTCATTTCCACCAGTCACTTTCCTCTGCGCCTTATTCCAACATCACACGTCAAAATCAAACCCAGATCAATTGAAGTGAATTTCCAGCACCAAGTTTGCCATCAAATTGTCAGAAATCTTTGACTATCTTTACTCCTGCAGATCGAAAAGCATCAGTCTTTACCAGACCAGTGCTGCAAAGTCATTTTTTAAAAGCAGACTAAATCATTACAAGCACAAGACAAGAACATTAAATATGGTCCTTGCACATAGTGGCAGTTAAAAACTATACAGGCTGTATTTTAACCGACTGGGCTTAAAACTTGAATCAAACCAAAAAATATGCACATACAGTTCTGCATAAGTATCAAAAAACTATTAATGTAATTAAAAAAAAAGGTATTTTAATTAAATGTAATCAGCAGAGTATTCACAGCCATTCTATAAAATGCTCCCTGGTAGTAGTTCTTTTGAAAATTGACAGCCCTTCAGTGACAATTGGAAGATGAAATATTTTATCTGACTTTTGTTTGATTCAATTTTTTTTATGTTTTGATTAAATGTTTCCTTTCTTATCAGGTGGATGAGGACACATCCAAATAATAATAATAAAAAAATTCAGTCCACCACATCAAGATTTTCAGACGCCGATGCACTCCCGATGTAGTTTATTTGTAAGGTGAACCATATCCAGACACTTCTCAGCATTAACAACAATGATTAATTCATGTCATCTGGACCCGTTTCTTTAAGTGAAGAAACGCTTCGTCCCCCATCCAGAGGACTTCGTCAGTCTGCAGCCTGCCAACCAGATCTGTCCCATAAGTAGCCTTCATTGCTGCGTGTCAAGCCAAACTCCTGTTGGAATCTCAGAAGCTGTTTTTTTTTTTTTTACGTGTACAAACAGAGCACACCCATCTGAAACCATAAATCATCAAACAGCAATCAAGTGTTTTAGGCCAGATGGCCAACATGCTACTCACAGAAACAGCCTGTGGACAACCAAGGCCAAAGTAGTTCAGAAACAAAAAAAAAAAAAAAAAAAAAAAAGTTTTGTAAGCTTAATCATCCAGGTAGATGAAAACAAAAATGGTTAAATCATGTCATCTGGACATGGACATCATGGTTTCGGATGGGTGTGCTCGGTTTGTACGTGTTAAAATCTGAGATTTCAACAGGAGGTTGGCTTGAAACACAGCAGTGAAGGCTACTCATGGGACAAATCTGGTTGGCAGGCCGCAGACTGACAAGCAACGGCTTTCTGCTTCATGCACAACCCACTTTGACTGATGTCATCATAAGATCTCTGTGCACAGGATATGTCTCCACCGTGATGGAAGACAAACAAAGCACATTAACAAATGAATTACTTGACTCAATAACAACTTATTGCAATCAGTTTACTGAGTCTGATGGTCCAGAATTTGGGGGAAAAGGTGATGCAACACAAAATTGAAAAATGTGGAGATGCTTGAGCCAGCTGACAAGCAATGATAATGGCATGCAGTTGGTGAACAACTTTGATCTCATAAGGAAATGAACAAACAATTCAAATCAACAGATGACAATTTCCCATCACAACATAGAAAATGATCTGGTTTTACCAGAGCCTATTCACTGGTGACAACTTCAAGGCTAATAAAAAATTACAGGCCTGTTTCAGTAATTATTGTGTCACTGGTTGGATGCAGAAACTGGTCATACTGAGGAATGGTTACCACATAGTGAGTCTCTCCAGGTTGAATTATAGTATAACAGCAAGGGCAAGCATTAAGTAAACAGACAAACTTCTAAAAACATTTTTACAAGAAACTCTGAACAATTTTCCCTAAAAAAAAAGTGCACAGGTAATTAAAATGATTCAATTTCTGTACAGAATGAGACTTGTAGTTGAAGTTCCCTCAACCTTTCCATCTCTCACCCCATCCCATTCCTGGGATCTTCCAGAGAGCTGCTGCTGACCTTCTAATTCCCCGATTCCCGAGGAAAGAGACAATATTTAACCCCGACAAGAAGCTGCTGGTCTTCCAGCTGAGAACTCCGACACAGATAGTCTCCGTTGACGTCTTCGTCTCATTTAAATCCCAGAGAATCACAAAGTGGGGAAACGCCATCCATATACATGGGGCGAATTTAAGCTGCAAGCTGAGGAGTCTGATAGGAATCAGTCTCAAAAGACTAGCTGCTTGTTGTTGTTGCTAAAAACAACCTAAAATGTGCTCAGAGGTTTCATAAATATTCAGTGACCCAGAAAAGAGTTTTATGATCACATCGCAGGAAGGTTTTCTGAGTGGCTGGTGCATTCTGATTGATTTGATAATGCTGAGTATGTAAAAAAAAAACCAAAAAAAAAAAAACTGTTTAAATCTGGCAGAACCTAATATAGCTGCATGGACAGTGTGTACTGAAAGATTGAACAGAGTCAGACAAAATCCACGTTTTACAAGTCAGTTTGCTGTGGTGGGATTAGGAATTATATTAGAAAATTGCACATTAAAAGGATGCTTAAAAAAACAGACTTTTACTTCTCAAACTTTTTCAGCTCAAACATTTTAGAGGCTAACACACAACCCCTCTGCGCTGAGATTTCAGAAGCAGCTCCACTTTCAGCTCACTTTCGTTCCCCGAGCTGCAGCAAACACCTTCCACACAGAGGGACGGCTTCAAACACAAAGTGCTCTGCTTATCAGCAACACACTGTACGTTAGCCGTTTAATACCTCTCGTGTCTCCCAACGGCACACGACCGGCAAGCTCAGAAGAGAATCACTCAAACAGCACTTCACAGGGATCATAAATTACAGATGTATGAGGAGCTTTCAGAGGAGCCCGTGAAGTGTGAGCACATAAAACATTGATGGCCGCAGCACGAGGCAACTGACAGGAACATCATGTCCACAAAGAGCTTATATATGTGACAAATTAACGACTGAGAAGAATTGGGAGAAAGTGGCCACAGGGTGATATTCTGAATGACTTTGCTGCTGTGATGACATCTCCCTTGCACCCACACAAGTCAAATCTAACCACTGGGGCAACAAAGAACAGAAAACAGGCATTGACAGCTCTCCACTGCAGTAAACCCGTTTCCAGATGTGAAATCATGCACGGACTGGCTCTGTTAGAGTCAGAGTCAGAGTCAGAGAGTCTTTATTGTCATTTGCACCGCATGTGGTACATGTGATGAAACAAAATTATGT
>JARVLU010000380.1:18425687-18437564 GCA_031762415.1 Simpsonichthys santanae
AACGTGTGGCATGGAGGCTGCACAGCTGCAGAAAGAAAAGCTTTGCAGAGAGTGGTGAAGGCTGCACAGAAGATGTTAGAGTCAACCTCCCCACCATCACAGACATCTACACTCCAGATGCAGGAAGAGAGTCACCTGCATCATGAAGGACCCCAATCACCCAGCACACTCTTTTTGTCCCGCTCCCCCCAGGAAAGAGGTTAAGGAGCATTAAGTGTAAACCACTAGACTGAGGAACAGCTTCTACCCTGAGGCTGAATCCCAAATCAAGATAATCACTGTGGAAAATCCCATCATGTTGTTGCTGATCAGTTTCATGCTGCCGTGTTCATTCAGGCTAATCTGCTCAAACAGACTCATGTTCGTGCTACTGTTTGGCACATTGGTTATACAGTACTACTAGTGCTTAGTGTATTTTTAGCTTTTTTTTTTAAATTCATATCTTAGATCTTATTACTTTTTTTTTTTTAAGAATGGCAAACAGTTTTACAAAGACAACATTTTCATGGGGACAAGGCCTTGTAACACAAGATCTAGTGATGAGAAAAAACTTGCAAAACAACATTGTGCACAATCTCATTTAAGATGCAGTCAGACAATCTTTCATCAGATGAGTTTGAACGCTTTGAATGACTCAAAAAAAAAAAAAAAAATACAGCCATATTTTTTTGTTTCCAGCTTCAGTTGTCTGTAGCAGACACTTTAAGTTAAGCTAATTATATAAATCCATTAGACACCCAATGATTACTTTATAGTTTCATTAAAATTTAGATATGTGTTCATCACATATTTTGCTAACATTAAATGAGCATGACAATTTTACATTTAGAGAACAACAAAAATACAGTATACTCCTGATTTTTTAAAATATGCATAGTATTACTATAACAAATTATGTAGCTGCATTTTTTCATTCATAATTTTACTTTCTTCAAAAACATTTTTCAAGTTAAACAATCTTGCATGACTGAAAAACTGAATTTGAGTGGTTTACATTTGTAACTGTTGGTTCCAATAAACCCTTTCATATCCAACAGAGCGGTGTGGAGGTGGAGATATATTAAGATAACCTGATAACACGTTCTCTGGAGACCAATAATAATTTGTGTAGTATCAGTTTCAATCTCAGTGTGCTTCATTATGCTGCTGCACAACAGGATTATTTTGCACCAAATGCATTCTTAAACTCTGACTTTGCTGTAAATGTAGCACTTAAAGTAATTTCTTTTGCTTAAATAATTGCATCAGTCACAATTTGCAGAGTCCTAAGATCTGCATGTGAATAATGCTGGGCATGGTCTAATTTGTCCATCTGCATAAATTAGAGCATTGTTTTTATATTAAATGCAAATGCAAAGTCACGATTTGCAGGAGAACTTGCTGTGTTTCTGGGACTGGAGCGGCTCTGTGATCTTGAGGTACACTGAGACGAGATGACAGTAAAGAAGAGCGAAAAGGAAGCGTACAGTTTCACAGGAGCACTTTGAAGTGAGAATCAGATCCAATCCCACACAGAGCAAATTGCCTCTCCATCTAACGGACAAAAACAATCAAAACCTTTGTTCTAAAACTGTTGTTTCTAAAATAACACCCACTTCCTGTCACCCTGTGTACGCTTAAAAACAAAAAGGAAATTAAAGGCCTGGCATTCCTTGAACTATGTCAAACTAAGATGAAGGTTTGTTGAAAATCAACAGCGTTATAATCGTTTTAGTTAAAGCACAAATGTGACAGTGTTAAATCTGTCATTGGAGTATGTGCTGAGAATTGAAGTAAACCTTTTTCAGGCCAAAATATGTCATGCAGAAAGCCAGGAGAGAAGAACGTTTCCATATTATGGCTGGTACCAAGCAGGAGGCTCAAGAGAGGTGGGGTGACACAAGGATCTGTGTACGTCTGTAGGATTTGTTTTTTTGTGGGTCTTGGCACTGTTAAACTGACCACTTTTTTTTTTTTTCATTCAACCTTTATTTAGGCAGGTTAATCTCATTGAGCCTCGAGGACTCATTTACAAGAGGGGCCTGGTTTTGCTCTTCAATAAACCCCCATTTTTCACTGGCAGTCAGAGATTCAGTCAGTGTTGTGTTCAAGACCACCTAACCCGAGACCGTCAAGACCAAGACCAGAGTGTACTAAGACTGAGACAAGACCAAGACTTTTGGGGTCCAAGACCAAGTCGAGATCAAGACCTCAAGTCTTGGAGCGCAATAGTTTCACAGATTATTTGTCCCATACAATACTGTCATGATGTAGTGACAGTTTTAACAAATATGTAAAACACATATGTAACTTTTATTATTAAAAAAATGCAAACTGCAACTTTTCTTTTGAATGAATGTAATCAGCTTTTGTAAAATTTCAAAGCTACATAAAGAAATCAGACATTCACTGTTTTTTGCGCAATACTGTAATAGTCATGTCATGTAACCCACTGACACAAAACCTATGTTAAACTACTCTACTAAATCTGACATACGAGGCATCTGCATTTATTTCTCAATTTAAAGCATTTTCTAATTTTACATAATTTATTTGCTCAAAAATTGTGGTTTTCGCTCAAAAATTTAATTATAAAATGTTTTTAAAATGAGAAATAAATGAGTGTGTCTTGTGAGTCAGGTCTATTAGAGTAGTTTAACATTAGTTTTGTGTCAGTGGGTCAAATGACGTAAAATATGTATTTTGGGTTTCTGAAGAGTGTTTGGTAATTTGTTGACGGTCCCTAAGCGAACCGTTACATCTCGGAGGAGGGACAGACTGAACAGTTGACTGAAGTCAGACTGCCTGCTTCAGACGGAATGAGAGGAACACACCGCTGAAGCTACGGAGCTTGAATGTCCAACGTAAAACTAACTTCACCTCGGTAAAGAATCGAGGCTCCAGCATAGCACGAACAGTTCAGAACCAATTTGAAATTAGAAAAAAAAAAATAGTTATTTATTAACTCATTAAGCCATGTTTTAGACTGCTTATTGCTAGTGAATCTATTCTGACCCAAAGTGCAGCCATGACCGGTTCTGAATGAGGCTTTACAGCCGCTCGCCTCTCTCTTCCAGGTACTGAGTACCGGCGCAGAATCTTTTAGTGGTACGCAGTACTGGACCGTACCAACTTACTTCCACCCCTGGTTGCTATGTTACATTCTGTTGTCTGTATTGTTCTGTTGGTACAGAACCACGTGCGAGTGAAAGGGGGTGGGCGTGACAGCGGTGACAAAAACATTTATTTAGCAATGAGTCACGCCAATGCTCAGATTTGAATCAGGATCAATCAGTTTTGCATCCAATAAAAATAAAGATGTTAACAAATAAACTGGACAATATTCTGGCAATTTAGTGATATTTCCACATTTGTGGTCTTGACTGGTCTTGAAATAAAATCCAGAGTCCTCAATATCCAAGACGGAGACAAGAACAAATTTAGTCGAGTCCGAGACAAGACCAAGACCATCAAAAAGTGGTCTTGAGACTGGGCACAAGACCAAAACCAGTCTCGAGTACTACAACACACGATTCAGTGTCATCTTTTTTTTTTTTTTTTTACTTAAAGATAATGTTGATCCACAACAGAGTGATCATCTGCTCCTAAACACCATATTTGACCAGTTTTTAAAAAATCAGTTTTCAGTATATTATTAGTTACAGGTATTTTTGTGTAGTCAAAAGTTAATTAGCTGTGGCAGCCGTCTTGAACTAAATGGCACCAAAAGGTGATGAAGAGATGTTTTTTAGATGTACAGCCAATGATTACTGTCTGAAAGTTTTATTAAAATTTGTCCAGTAGTTCATGAGACATTTTGCTAAAAGGCAAACTGTATTAACTCCCACCATAATACCAAGGTTTTAGACAAAGTAAATGTTAGGAATACTGCTCAACTATAACCATACTGTTGGAGACAGTCTCCCCACCATCACAGACATCTACACCTCCAGATGCAGGAAGAGAGCCACCTGCATCATGAAGGACCACACTCACCCAGCACACACTTTTTGCCCTGCTCCCCTATGGAAGGAGGTTGAGGAGCATTAAGTGTAGAACCACTAGACTGAGGAACAGCTTTTACCCTGATGCTGTTAGACTCATGAATCTCAGAAGAATCACTCTGAAAAAAAAATCAATCACATCGTGTTGCTGCTGATCTGTCATACTGCTGCTGATCCGTTTCATGTTGCTGTGTTCGTTTATGCTCATCTACTCACACAGACTCATGTTTGTGCTGCTGTTAGAAGTAATGTTTTTATGCTATTAGTTCCTAGTGTATTTTTTAGTTAATATTGTTCTTAGTTCATATCTTAGATGTTATTACTGTTTTTCTTTTACATTTTATTGTTGGATGTAACTGGGACCCTGTGTCTCGTTTCATCACATGTACCACATGGGGTGCAAATGACAAGAATCTCTGACTCTGATACTAAATTATATCTCAAAATTTGTAAAATGTAGTTACTGTCCCCCTACTGTTTCATGAGATATTTTGCTAACAGACAGATAAACAGAGTTGACTCGTAGTTGATGGCAAAACGTTTTAAAATAAATCTTGCTTTATCAGTAAGCGCTTCGGTGTTTGTTGGGGTTCAGTCTCAGCAACTATCTCAACAAACTTGAGCTCAGTTCCTGTGAAGTTGGCAGAGTTTGAGCCAGTTGTGTGTTTGATTAGGTTGCTCAGGTGCGGCAATCGTTTTAAAATATGTTGACTCCAAAACTTAATCAGTTGCAGATGTTCATCTATTGATTAAGTTCTGGGAGTTTTAATCATAATCATCAACTGGTTTATCAGATAATTTGATTACAGACAGCCAAATAAACAAACTCACACACACGCACATAAAAAACATTGTTGTTCCGCCTTTGCCAATTGGTGAAATAAAAAATAAAAACAAATGCACCATCACCTTAGTTTTCTCAGCCAGGTCTCTAAACGTCTCACACTTGCTGAAAAAGGCAGCCATGTCGCAGGAATGCAACGACAGAGTGCACGTTGTGTCGGTGTATAAATCTAATGAGTACCTACAAAAAACACTAAGCTGACAGAGGACAAGACGGTTCTCACGAGTTCAGAGGGTTCTTGAGCAGAAAAACTGAACCGTTCAACAGAAGCAGCAGAGAACCGGAGCCCGTCATCTCCTCCAACTTCCAATTAAACAGAGTCAATGTGACGAAAGAGCAGTCTGAGCACTAAACACTAGGACTCGTGCACTTTTTCCTCCATTACTGGTAAGTTTTGCTGGCAGAGAGTCTCTTCCTTTGATTGGAAGGGCCTGAATGTGTTGGCACTACAGAGTGTCAGAGTTATAGAAGTAAAAAATCCACTCTGCTCATCTACCCACAAACTCTTTCAACCCACACATGACACTAGTGGCTGGACGCTTTGAAAACAAACACCGGCAGCATAGTGTCCTAAATTCAGATTTTGCCATTTATCATTTGTATACATTTACCCAAAAATTTAAATACAGCAACCTTTTGCAATAACAATAATAATAATAATAATAATAATAATAATAATAATAATAATGTAAATAAGGTTAAGTTGTTAGTGTTGGGTGGATGAAAAGTCAATTCCGTTATAAGAATAAACTTCAGGGGAAAATGAGGGAGGAGACAGGTGTGGATGCTTCACCTTTCCCACCCACATTTTGAGGTTTTAGTCAGGGGATTGATCCAGTGACCTTCCAATCACTGGTTCTCATTCTTTAACCTCTGCTCCACCACTCCCACCTAGTGTCATATTCAATTCTTATATCCGTTACGGTAATTCCCACGTTAAGTTCCAAACTCTCAGACCAAATAAGCAGTTTATCCTACAAGCTTGAACGTTGACATTTTGGTTGCAGTTCATATTCTTGCCACTAGATGTCACCAAACTCTGAACAATTTAAAACTAATTGGCTTGAGCCACACCCGTGAGAACGAGAACAAACTATAAATCAAACAAGTGAGGATTTACTCTTGTTGTATTGAAATCAGTGATGTGTTGCACAACAATGAGATGGAGGTTAAAGGTTAAACTGACCAGCCATGGTTTAATGGCTGACTTCTTGTGTCTCACAGACAAACACCTGCCCAAAACCATTCAATGAATCAAGAAGGTTTTTATAGCTGCTCCTGTGGGACCACAAAATCTGGCACATGAGATCATTATCTCCCACTGAGGCTACAAATGTAAAAACGTGTCAAACTAATTTAAGGAACTGGTACCTGTTCTAGACACTGGATCCGTTTCAGTTTAGGAACTAAACCTGGAAGTATGAAAGTATGGAATCCTTGTGGGGATTCTGTGATTTTTCTTTTCTTTAATCATTTTGTGGATTGATTTGGGCTCACCCTAAAGTCGATCCCCACAGTGGAGATAAAGCTGCCGGCAAGAAAAGCCCCGTCTTTAAATCGAACCAGGAGGCAGGTTTTCCCCACACCAGAGTCTCCAACGAGCATTACCTGCATAATAAAGAGCCAGAAGTCAGTTAGCAATGACATGGTGCTGGCACACAAAATGCAATTATAAAACCACTAAATTCAACACTTAAAAGAAAATAAGGATAAAAAAATAACAACAAATAGAACAGACAAAAAGCAGCAGCGTTGAGATCCTTCCTGTAAAGTCTGTTTATACCCAGAACATGCATTCACATTGCTTATTTCCAAATACAGCGGCGCATGTTCTTATTCAGAGCTGCGATTAGGTTAAAGGTTTGATGAGATTACAGTTATCAGGTTAGCAAAGAGACTGTCAGGTCTAGATATGGAAATCAAAAGAGGCTCCTGGTTTAGAGGAGGAAGCAGACAGGAGACAAAAGACAGGAGGAGAATAAGGAGACGCAGGTCAGAAAACAGAGGCACAATGTTCTGAGTAGGTCTGAGGAGCTCGCCATGATTTTACTGAGCAGATTGTATTTTCGTATACCACTATTTCACTTTTGGAAACAATCCAGTTTAAGATGGCCACCAGAGCTGACATACACAGACAAAAAAAATGAAAATGGCTGTAGCCAGTTTTACAGATATGGATCTCACATTGGACGTGGTAGTGGCTGAGAGTCATACTTCAAGCAGAACAAATTGTGCACAACACAAAAGGAGTTGAGTCTAAAACTCAGACGAAGTCCTTTCTGAGCACAACTGTTGCTTCACGAGCACGGAGCAGGTGGCACAAATCACTCCGAGCCGAGGACACTAAGAAAATCTGTGGGTGTGAGTCTGTTCTGTCACTGTGAAGTGGCAGATCTACATCCATCCATCCATCCATCCATCCATCCATCCATCCATCCATCCATCCTGATGCTCATGCAGCCCAGCAGCCCAAATCAGGGAGAACAAAATCTGTATGGGTTGTTTGTTCTATTCCTTATTGAGACTTGCACAGATTCCAAGTTTGGACAAAAATAAAGACAAAAAAGAAATTAAAAAATTAAAACAATGCGAGCAAAAATATAAAAGAAAACAAAAGTGTCCATATGGTGTTGTACACTTGTGCCATTTTCACTCCATAAAAAAAAAAATGTGTGCACGTACAAGCAAACGGTGTTTGTTTGAGGAGCACCTCACCTTGAAAGCGATGTCATAGAACTCGCTGCTGCTGCTGATGGAGGGTCTGCTCGGGTGGACCACCGCGGCCCCCGGGCTGCTCCTGGCTGCCCTGCCGGAGCTTCTCCCCGCGGGGCTGCCGGCCGACGGGCTGCTGCTCGCCGCTTTGCCCCTGGCTGTCTTCTTACGAGACATCTGCTCACGAATACTCGACCGGATCGCGTCGCGGAACCAAATCCTCAGTCGAGTCTGCACGAAGTGAGCTCCCTCCAACAAAAAGGAAGAAGAGGGGGGAAAGTTGTTGCCCGCAAAAGGAGAAGTTGGGCTGAGCTGATTGTTCACCTGTGCGTCGAGCGCATGTTCTCCGCTCTTAAAGCAGCAGCTTCTTCCTGCTCGTGGACATCAGCTGCGACGGTCCCGTGACGCCACATGAACTCCACCTCAACAACAACACGAGACTTCGACACCTGAACCCCCTCCCGGGCGCAGAAATCATCTGCGCCGACCACAGAGGCGACTTGTGCGTGAAAAAAAATTTAAAAAAATAAAAAAATGTTATTGTCACGTGACTTAGCTCAAGACAAACAGTGAAGCACATCACCGTGAGTGATGATGATGATGTGTTTGTTTTGTTTGGTTTCGGGCGTGGGGGGTTGCTGAGCGCTGTCCGTGGTGCTGAAATACATTTAGGCAGAACATGATGTCTTTTATCGGAATTAAGGCTTTTCCTTCATACTTTTATTGAGTGAAATGCCGTATGTCTTTTAAGTAATTTCATGAACATGCATTTACTAAAACACAGCAACAAACAAACAAACAAAAAAAAATGTAGAATTACAGACGTTTAGTTTTATTTATGGAGGTCTGCGTTTTTAAATTTTAATTTGTCGACTGAACAATGAGAGAGATTAAAGTTCGCTTTCACTATGAGCTTCATTTTAATAATGAAACGATTTCTTCACCTGTGATTTCATCAAAAAGCCACAAGAGGGCGGTAAAAAAGCACGAAATAAAAATCCAGGGCTAAAATGGAAAACGGTAGGTCCATGTTTTTGTTTTTTTTAATACTTAAATTAATTTTACGTTGAAAATAAATCTTGAAGAACACGATTAAAATATAATGATGCTATATAGTTGAGTTTAAAATAATTTAAATACAAAAACAGTTTCATTAATACCCGTGACAGTTTTAGTGGATCAACTTCTGTCCACTTCTCTAAGCAAACTTGGTTACTGAAGCTTCAAGAACACTTTTAATACTCCCTCATCCTTCTTCCTCAACCATCCCCTTCATTATATCAAGAAATGTGAGATTTGTGCTCACTCCCCCATCTCATTACTGCATGCTAACAAATCACAGACCTCATTTGTTCCACCAAACAACTGAAGCAAGTTATTAGCTGTGACCTTTACAATGCATTTCCCGTTAAGGTCCAGACTTTTGAGGAGAACTGTAGAAAATTCCAGACACATCTTTTAATAATTTTCTCTTTAATTATATGTTTACTACGTGCTCATTTTTAGAGGAATGTTTTTGTTTGTTACGTTCCTAAATGCTGACCATTGTATCTTTTTTACAGATCAACTGATAAATTCACATTTTGTCAACTTAGCAACAAATCATTTTTTTATTTAAAGTTGTTTTTCTTTAATTTATATATATAAAAACAAATATAACACAGTTTATTCATGGAAACTTGTATTTCAGTTTAAACAAAGGAATTCCCAAAAGGAAAACTTGACGTATTGAACAGTAGATTATCATTAATCATTAGGAGGAGGATGCACCTCTGAGGTCCCGTGTTGGATATTTATAATATTGTATCCCTATTCTGACAATATGACTTTGAGATACTGATCATCTGCTGTCATTTTTATTGCTCTGCTTTTTTTTATTTCTTCCTGGATTAGGCACATTCTGAGAAATATCCAGTCAAGGCCCGGCACAAGGACTGAAAATGAGTTAAAAGCAATTGAAGTCCCCCAGAAAACTTGGAAAAACTACCAGAGAACTAATGATGAAAAACAATAATAATAATCACAGAAAGTTTGGCCTCTTGAAAGAAAAGCACAAAGAAATGAGGGAGGGTTTCAAACAGTCTAGAAAAAAGAGACGCCGACTGAAAATCAGAAAATCTGAATAGATAAAAAGAACTGGGTGAGAAACAGAAACATTTGTTAGGGTCAAGTTCGTTTGACAATACAAAAAACGGTTGCGTTTAAAATAATTTAACAGTTATTCATCACTAATTTGCCATCACTGTATGTAATTAAAAAATGTTTTATGCTACCAGGAGACAAAAAAGTGAACATTGATGTTTTTGCTCATGCCTCAGTGTCAGTGTGTGAACACAGTCATTCATGAAAGCACTAGACTAGTTTTAATCAAACTGACAGGATGTAATTGTTGATTGAAAATCTACAAATGAATAACCTTTGGCGTCAGCTACATTTAAGATGGCTGCCACAGCCAACTGAACTAAATAAAAAGCACAGACATGACAAAAACTCAGTCAACTTTACAAATATTGAGCTACAGTTTAGTGTTGCAGCTGAGGCTGATCCTCAACGTTTGTTGGCTGTAAACTACAAAGCTCAAGTTCAATAATCCAGGTACAAATCCAACAGTGTTTAATCAGGTTATCTGGACGGTTTCTTGGTTTGCTGAGACATTTCGTCTTTCATCCAAAGGACTTCTTCAATCTGAGGAGACGCCAAACAAACTGATTTCCACAGACAGCATAGTGGACCTGACTGAACATTGTTGGATTTTATACTTGAATTTTTGAGCACAAACTTTGTAAATTCCACTATGGAGTATGCTGTTTGTGGGAATCAGTTTGTTTTGTGTCTCCTCAGATTGAAGAAGTCCTTTGGATGAAGGACAACATGTCTCAGCAATAATCAAACTATCAGATGACCTGACTGAACTTTGCTACAAACTATTTGCAGTCTCATCTCATGAACCCCAACAGTCCATGCTCAAAAATCCAGGTACAAATCCAATAGTGTTCAGTCAGGTCATCTGGACGGCTTCTTTTATTTGCTGAGATGTTTTGTCTTTCATCTGAAGGACTTCTTCAGTCTGAAAAGCGTGGCAGTGTGGGAGTTTAGTATTTGTAAGACTCCAGTTTGTTTGTGGATTCTCAGACTGAAGAAGTCCTTTGGATGATGGATGAAACGTCTCAGCAATAAAAGGAACCATGCAGATGATCTACTTTGTTGAATCTCATGAACCACTTGGCTGATTTTAAATACACTGTGAGGTAAAATTTAATGTACAGCTACAACTAATTAACCTTTAGAGCTGACCCGAGACAAGATGGCTGCCACAGCCAGATGAAATTAGAAAACACAAAAATGGCTTTAATTCAGTCAGTTTTACAAATAATACTCAAAGTTCTGTGTTGTTGCAAATGAGCATAATTCAGATTGTATACCCCAAGTGCTTCTCATTGCACAACATCATTGCTTATAACCTTGAAGTTAACTGTTGGAGTCAGCCCAGTTGTTCTGTTAACAAAATAGCTCACAGCTAATTGAACATATTTGAACAAAATTCTGAAAATGTAACCAGTTGAAGCTGATTAACCTTTCGAGATAATCCAGTTTAAGATGGAAACAGCAGTTAATCAGTAGCAACGGTGAGTGATTTGTAAACATGAAACTGTTTTACCTTTCACCTGAAAGGCTTTGCAAGAATGAAAGTTCTTTAATTATCATCTAATAATTACCGTATGTGTAACATCAAAAATCAACATTGACTTTTTTCATATTGAACCTAATTTGGCAACAACTTCATCATCACTCTTATTTGATTCATGTTGTAGCTTAATCCGTATTTACTTTAGGTTGTTTTGCACCTAAACATGGTTGTCTGCTTCTATCGCCTTTGACCCCCCCATCAGTTCTGACGTCCTGCAGCAGTTTGGCTGTAAACACTCAGACACTTGCAGCATCTGCTCCTGAATCTGCTGCACGTCAGCATTTCATCAAGCTCCACCTATAGCTCCGCACGGAGCAGCAGAGCGAAGTGTCATTGGGTTTGAGAGAGTACAAAACTTAAAATCCACCAACCCCCGCACTCAGCTCCCCTCGACAGCTGAGATTTGTTCTGCCCCCAGAGCAGCTGTCTGCCGAAGCAACAGCTGGGTATTTTGGAGGGAACACGGGACGAGGACAGAGCGGGTCGCAGGAATCCATTCCTGCTTCCAGAGAAATTAACAGCCTTGTCAAGATGAGTTAAACAACTCTGCTGTACACTGTGGCTTACAGTCAGTGCACCACACACACACACACACACACACACACACACACACACACACACACACACACACACACACACACACACACACA
>JARVLU010000380.1:18479777-18490290 GCA_031762415.1 Simpsonichthys santanae
TGTGATCGGAAGATCCCCGGTTCAAGCCACAGAACCGACAACATTAAAAAAATGTGGGTGGGATGGGTGAAGCAGTCACACCTGCCCTCACCCTCATTTGCCCCACTCTGGCCCTTGAGCAAGGCCCTTAACCCCCACCATCTGCTCCTCCGGGCACCCTAGATAGTAGGGATGCACCGATCCAATACCGATACTTAAGTCTGGGTATATCGGCCGATACTGATAATTTCCAGATCCGATACCGTTCAGGTATATGAGGCTGTAATAAATCACTACTTTAATAGCACAGAAGAGGCACATCTATATCACAGATGTCCATCTCACTCATGGTGCAACCAGAACACTAACATACCGCTAAGCATGTCACAGTTTCTGCAAGCCAACAGCTCGTGGGCCGGACAGTGAATGTGATTAAAGTCATTATGTAAATAAACCAAGTTTTACAATGATCTGTTACCTTTTAAAATTTGTTTATTTTATTGTATTGATTCATAAATGCAATAAACAGAAACCAAACTCAGACACCCCCACCTCCATTTTTTTTATATTTTTAATGAAGTGGGCCGTATTGAAGTAACCCACAGGCCATTTCCAGCCCACGGGCCGCCAGTTGAATAGAACTTGCATATGCTGAAGAAACTTGAGGAAAGAGTGATATCTGGTTTAGGCCATACCTTGAAAGTAACATTGTGCTCAAACTCATGTATTTTCATGTCATGCTTAAACAATAGAATTAGTAGTACTTGGAGTATGCATTGTGCATGACTCAGTTACTACCACAGCAAACCATAGCACAATATGTGTAAAAAGTAACTGATTATCTCCATTTTTTTGTGCTTTCCAAAGTCAATAAGCAATGGTGGCTAACTTGAACCGGATTGGCTGTAGCTGTAGATCCAATGATCATTTTCTGAATGTTTCATTAAAATCATAAAGCGCTAACATTGTATTTTGGTGAAAGTCAGACATCAACACACACAGACAGGGGCAACAATAGTATTGCTTGTCTTGCCTTTCAGCAACAGGTGATAAAATAAATTATTTATAAAAGCATAATTTTCATTGAATGTGAGTAAAAGAAGGCTGATTTGATTTTTTTTTTTAAATTGGTTCTTCCTGTATCCTCAGCAGTTGTGTGAATAACTGCAAATCAAAGTAGTTTTCTCTGGAGCAGGAGAAGCTGCTGTGTCTCTTTGGACCTACAGAACTTGACTAATACTTATAGCCGCTAGTTAATAGTTTCCAGTTATTTCACTTAATAAGGAATCTGACAGAAGAAAATAACTAAACCTTAAGTTCTAGCCATCCGTGCAGTGTCCTGATAAAAGACCAAAACAACAAGAAAGTGTTGTGTTTATTTTAATCTTCTATCTTTAAGCAACTGAAGCTTGTGATTAAGCTTTCAGAAGGCTTGCACATAACCCAAATCAATGGCCAACTTCAAGATTAAATCACTAAAAAGAAAATAATGTATATTACACAGACCACACAATGTTTCTTGAGTCCTCTAAAAACCTGAAGTAAATTCTTTTTTTTTTTTTCACTCTTCTTTAATGGTCTGTAATAGTGTTCAGTCGCCGTAAATCAGCTCTGGTTTTCACAGTTGTTAGGACTTAAGGAAAATTATATTCTTGGCACTGGTTCCACGTGTTCTGCTCACATACGAGTCTGATCGAAAAAACACCAGCAGCAGCAGCAGCACCCAAAGTGTTTGGCAGGTAACGCCAGGCAGCCAGCGCAGAGGAACTGCACGGCTTATTAAACAAGAGAATAAAGAAGGAAAGCAGACATTCAGCCTGTCTGCTTTGCTTTTTGTATTTGAGATACTGTCCTGTTAGATAATGGCCATGGCTATTGAAAAGGGTGACAAAAATTATGAAGTAAAGATGTATATTTTTTAATTTTACCCAGAAAAGAGAGAAAAAAACTGTTAGGGGGAAAAGGAGAAAACAATTACTGATCAAACATCATTTTTGATAGTTCTGCAAAAACTACAGTTGTACAACACACACACACACACATATATATATATATATATATATATATATATATATGTTTATGCGTATAAAACAATTTAGCATTATTTGTGTTAACAGATTTATTTATTGCCTGTTGCCAAAAACGCAAAGGTCAGATGATAATCCTTTTTCCGTGTGTTCGTGGGTGCAAAATATCACATAAATCCTTGAAAGAATTTCAATCAGGCAGCACGGTGGCTCAGTAGGTAGAGCTGTCCCCTCTCAGCGAGAAGGTTGCTGTATCAAATCCCGGCTGGGGGCCTTTCTGGGTGGAGTTTGCATGTTCTCTCCGTGCATGTGTTTGTTTTCTACAGGTACTGATAAGGCTGAGAGTGAATGTTTGTTTGTCTCTATGTGTCCCTGTAATGGACTTGCAACCTGTCCAGGGTGTCCCCCACCTCTCCAACAGTAACTGCTGGATATGAACAACATTGACCCCCCGCCCCCGTGACCTGGAAAGGAAGAAGCAGGTAAAGATAATGGATACATTTCAATGAATTTGGTGTACAACTAAATCTATTACATTCAAAGGTGACCTTACTAAAGATGGCCGCCACAGCAAAAAAAAAAAAAAAAAAAAAAAAAAAAATTGCCTAAGACAAAAATGGCTATGAGTTTATCAATTTTACAAATAGTGAGCATCATCCCTTCACATACTCTGAGCACGGCACAAAACACTTTGATTAAAAACTTGGCATCAAATCTGATTATTAGCAAAATATCCCATGAATCACAGCACAGATATGTAATCATTATAAAGGTCACATTGATTCAAGATTGTCTCTACAGCTGATTGATCTTAGCTAACTCACTATTCAATCAGATTTACAGATAGTGAGTTGAAGTTTGATGTGTTAGAGTCCTCTTCAACACATACTATCAGAGCCAACACGTGCTGAAATCTCACATTAATAAACAATATCTTGCATATTACAAAGTTTAACCAAACTGGCTATAACTCTTTCCATATTCAAGTGTGTTAAAAATGTCAGTGTATCTAAATAAATGATATGCGTAGACAATGTTAGTTCCTTAACTGACCAGAAATGAAACAAGACAAGTTAAATTATGAAACAGTTCAAATTCTCTGGTATTAAATAAAGTTCAGGAGTGCATAGCTTTGGTCAGTCTGCAAATGAAACTGTACTGTGATGCAAATGTTCAGTTTTGCATCTTATTTTGCTTTCAAAAAACTCGCCAGTTTGCTGTGACAGCTGGGGAATGCACATGTATGGCGATGCAGGCAAGAAAGAGAGAGTGACAGCTTTGACTAAACAAATAAGTTCAGTTTGCTTCTTTTAATTTTTCCATATTGCCTGGGTTCTTTTTTTCAATGCAAAGTGGCCCAATTGGAGTGATGCTTATCGCTACACATGTTAATGCACCGGCTGAAAAGAAAAATAGGGAAATGATTTGTGTCAATATGACAGTTAACTGGCACCGGTGTGGATCGTTTGTACTTCCTTGTTTTACTGGAGTTCAGTTTTGTTGTTTGCCTGCTTTTTTTTTTTTTTTTTTTTTTTTTTTTGGGTGATGAATTCTCAATTTTTCGAAACTTAAAACTGTAAGGTCTCAAAAGAGAGGGCATGAATTGTCAACAATTGTTTCAAATGTAAAGAGTTAAGGCCCAATATTATGTTCAAGGCTGTTTCTCTCCCTTTACGCTCCACAGAAAGATGATACTCCATCATGTCTAAGCTGTTGTTCAGACCCCATCCCTTTGTACATCACCCCAAACTCCTCAAACATCCCAGAGAGGTGAAACCCAAACCAGAGTGCAGAGAGCTCCCTCAACTCCTCAACCTCTCAACACATACTCAGCTCTACCCTTTGAAAATAAACCATGCCAGCAAGCCCTCTCCAGCCCCCCCCCCGTCTCATACCCGCGCCTCATACGTGAGCACACATGCTGCACACTCCACTGGGAGCTCTTTGGAGACTTCCCCGTTGCTGTTCCAGGAAGCAGATGTGAGAATGGCGGCAATCAGGCGTGATGCTTCATTATGCAGAGACCATTACTCTCACTGCAAAGACGTGGTAGTCAGATGAGGAATGGTGGATCTTATTCGTTCCTTTAGCTGACATGAAGCAGTGCAACATTAAAAGCATCTGATCCGAGCCAGCATGTGGCTTTTTTTTGTTGTTGTTGTCAAACTTAAGAAACATGTGCTGGATGCATCTTGCAGGGCTTAAAATAATTTACTTTGACAAACGAATGGATGTTAATGACTGTAAATGACAGTTATGGGGTGGTAATTGGTCACAAGATTAAAAAAAAAAAGGGGGCCTCAAACAACAACTTTACGCACCCACGAGTGAGCACAGAGTCGATTATAAATTTAGTGATTTGATAGTAACCAGCAACAAGGTTCTGCAGCTTCCCACACTCTGAAACATGTGGTGAGACACACTTCCAGATGGCTGAAAGTCTGCGTTTTTCAGACGTCCACCTTCCAACGATGATTGCTCTCCCACAGAAACACTTATCTGTGAAGCTCGGAATCATCCGCAACACGTTTTCTCAACGTTACAAGAACCAGAGTGACAGGTAGGACAGCAAATTATAGCCTGGAGCTTTGCATAAAAAATGTGAAGTTGGGTGTAAGAGGGAGAGAAGAGCCTGCAGGCTGCACGAAACAGCGTCATGATGGAGCTGATATCATATGACTGAACTCAGCCTGGACAAACTTAGCCAGAATGATGGAATAAAGCTGACTCAGGAAAGAACTGGAGACTTTTATAAATTAAGGCATTAGTGGCAACATGATTACTTTTATGTTACGCCTATTGCTGTTGCTTCTGTTGCTTTTTAAAGTATGGAAATGTTATTTGAATTTAAAGATTTTACAGGAACGTGGGATTAACTATTATGATCTGACTCCCAAAGAGCCAGTTTGCCACCAGGTTTTTGGGTTCCTGAAAAGCCCTTCACAAGTGCCACAAAGTGAAAAGCAAAGAGCTGAAATCACAGCTTTTTTAGCTGAGCTTATCCAAATAAACTAGTTCTAGTACAAATAAAAGAGCTGCATATTTCATTGCTAAACATAACTGACAAAAATGGAAAAGAAACAAAGATAGGAGTGTGAATAGTGAATAAGTAACAGGTGATCTGATTAACTAATGAGGCACAGATGTGTGAGGAGTTACATAAAAAGGGATCGTTCCTTTTGAGTCAGCTGGATCCGTGAAGTGATGACAAGGGAGGAGTTTCCCTCTTAAAAGGCGAGCTAAACGTTTGGGAGGAGGTGTCACCAGGGTCCACCTATCAGCACAAACTAAGGTTTTTATGTCATGAACAGCTGACGACCAAAATGTTCAAGAGAAACACAGAAATACCAGAGATCACCTACTGTTTAACACAAATCCTATGAGTTTTTCCACTTGTTTTAAATGGAAACTCCACCCTGCCGACTCGCTTTAGGCTGCAAATGTGCAGTGAAGGAGAAGTGAGGGAGAAAATGGGCAGCAAAACACAAGGATAACCTTAAAAAAAAAAAAAAAAAAAAAAAGAAGACAAAGTACAGTGTTAAAATCCATATGGGAAACTGATAGCCTCATGATACATTGGATCACTTTTGGGACTCAATTTGACTAATCAATGTTTTAGTATTTGTACATTTTTCTGGGACAATAAAAGAGCATTTCTTATTAAAAGAATCCTAATACATCCTAATAAAATCATGGAAACGCTCATGTCACTAGCTCATGAGCATGTTCAGATTAAAGACACTATAAAATACAGAGAAATAACATTCTTAGCTCAGTAAAAGAAACATCTGAAAACAGCTGTAGCCTTTTCCCTTTACGTCTGTTTCATTTATTATCTTTTCAGCACATGATCAAAATTATATGACAGGATGAGAATAAAGTGAGCCAGACATGAAAAAATAAAATAAAATAAAAGGTAAAAAGTGTTTCCAATATTGTGGTTTCAAGGGAAAATGGGCATAAACTGTTGCATGTGGACAAGTGGTGCAGAATATGTTTTTAAAAACTTTAATAATATGCTAGACAGAGCCTAACCCTGCTGATTCAAACAGTCTGTAAACCACCTTTAAAGAAGCTTTTCACGATTACAGATCCACTTGGACATATGAAAACCTTTGACTAAACTGCGACTGTAAAAATCAAAGTTTAAATGTTGATATGCATCAATACCTGTATCATCTCTGTTCCAAAACAGCTGCTAATTTAGTTTTAGGTGGACAGACAAGGCAGTGGACATGCATTCTGTGGTCATATAAACTCAGGATTGAGATTACAGCGGGGAGAAAGGATTTGGGTTTTTCTCCAACTTTGTCTTCTTCTATCACTTATCCATAATTGGGTTGCAGAGGCAACAGGTCCAGGAGAGAAACACAGACATCCATTTCCTCAGCGACACTTTTCAGCTTGTCCTGGGGGAGCCCAGGTTGTTTCCAGTCCAGCGAAGATACACCCCCCCAGCATTTTCTTGGTCTTTCTAATAAGTAAGTAAGTTTCTTTTGGCTGCTTCCTTCTTCTGGGAGTCACCACCGCGAACTAAATCTCATGATGGATTTGGTGATTTGTTTTCCACATGGATGCCCTTCCTGACGCAACCTGGGCTCAAACCCGCAACCTCAGGATCACATTATTTTTCTGGGGCAGTTATGAAAACAGACATTTCAGATGATATGGGGCAAGTGTGTCAGGGCAGGAATACTGAGTGTGTGGGACAGTGGGCTCTTTCAGTGTGCATGTCTGTGCAAGAAATGACATTCATGCTCTTTACAGAAGACGTTCTTATCATTGTGGCTCAATTATACCATCCGTCCCAGACGGTTGGGCACAATGAGGTGTGGAGGAGGGGGTCATGTGCGTCACCACTGTTGTTAAAGACGCAGTCAGAGAAACATAGTTTATAAAGACGGGGAATTGTTTGCAAACTACAAAATGTCTGAAATGCTCCAAGTTGTTATGATTTCTGAATATTAGAAAGTCTTTACCTAAAATCAATGTTAGAGATAAAATATAAGTTACAAAATAATACAAAATGTATTTCACATTATGGTTGGTATGCACATACTGAGAGAATCCACAGGTAAAAGTACTAATTTAATGTCAGAAAAAATTGTGATGTCTACATTTTTTTTTTTTTTTTTTTTTGCATTTATAGATGAAAAAACTTATACCAAGAAGAAGAAAAAAATGCATGCGTGAATTTTTCCTCACTTTGGTCCAACAACCTGTCTCCTGCAGGGAGGATGGTGAGACATCTGATCCACTTGAACAGGCAATAGAACGTTATCCAGCCCAACTTCCTCTCTTTTCTTTCATTCCTTTCCTCTCTCCATCCCCTAACACCTCCTTCTTTGCTCCACAAAGCCGGATGAGGGTCGTCTTACCAATGTCCCCACATTATGATGCAGAAATCCAACATTTTGTCAGCATCCTGACTCGTTACAACCTCATAACTTCGCAGACTGGCAGGACCATTCCTCTATTATCAGTCTGCCCTTGTCGTAAGCGTTCTGTGTAAAAAATAAGTCTCCTTTAGCCCAGTTTAGCTGTAAAATAAGCTCTTGGTGTGTTCAAATGATTTACTTTGGTGTTGTTAATTATCTGCCAACATTCTCCCACTGTTTGAGCGATTTCTGTTCAACACACTTGTATGAGTGGGCAGTATTTCCACCGAGACTGTCCTTTTGACATGTGCATATTGCCGTGTTCCTGTTTTGTGGGCGTTAACCGCACTTGTATTTTGACATGGTGCAAATGTTTGTGTGTACACCGGCTGGAAAACTTGAACTTGGAGGTTGTGCGTACATGTGTGTGATGGATGTGTGTGTGTTTGTGTGGTGAAAGGAGGCACAGCTCTGCAGCCTGATATTCTGGGAACAGCAGGGTGGCGTTGTTGACCCACCTGCTCCCTTCTCTCTTTAGCTGGATCTAGTCAGATTTCAGCAGCTGCACCCCTTCACAAAGCACCTCTTTGTAATCTTCCCAAGGCGCTACAAACTACAACTGCAACCAGGAGAGGAGAGAGGAAGGAGAGGGGAAGATAGGCAGTTAAGACAGAGAGGGAAAGGGCGGTGACGGTTCTTCTGCTTTGTGCACCAGTGTCATCAGTAGTAAATTGAAAAATCACATTCAGCAGCAGGTACTGCTGTTAAACACATCATGGTTGGATGCAAAATTAAAAATTATATATAATACCAATTAAAAAATGAGCCATTTGTGCGCAAATGTTTTATTCCCCACATGCAAGCTGAGTTCAACTCCAACAAGTGACCAATATTTAAATAATTCATGTAAATTACTTATGCAGAACACCCTTGCAATACGTAAAACATTAGGTGAGAAAGCAACAGTCTTCTTGCGAACATAAATGGACATGAACATGGAGGACTGGCACAATTGTTTCCTATTAGCAAAGTCTTTGTTTTGGCACAGTCACTTTGTAGAATAACTCGTGGATCTGCTCTGTGTTACGAGGCAGATATTTTAGTATTTGATCCTAGACTCAAATTGAAGGTTTGGTCTTGTTTCTACCACAAACTGCTCATGCTAAAGTTTTTTGGGGGGATTTTCAACCCAAAACATGACCTTGTTCTCAGGACCCGTCATTGCCTGGTCCCTTAAGCCAGAGCTGAGAGTTGCAGACAAGGTCATGTAGAGGTTAACTCCAACAGGATGTCTATCTAAGTTTAAAACTGTGAAGGTGTTGATGGAAATTAATCAAGCTGTTGGTTCAAGATCTGGAGGTCAGTCTGTATGATGATGTGCGTTAGATTCACCAACATATGGACTGTACTATATAGAACCTTTCTATCTTATCAAGACACTCAAAGCACTTTACTACAATCTGTGCCCACATTCATACATCACTCTACTATATCCATAAAAAGACTAATCAGTGCTTTATCACATTCATACACCAATGGGACACACATCGGAGGTAATGAGGGGTTCAGTGTCTTGCCCTGCGACACTTTGGCATCTGGTAGCTGGTGGAATCAAACCCCCAACTATCGCATTGGAGAACGACTGCTCCAACCACTCAGTCACAGCTGCCCTTTTCTTTATAACTGCATCTATATGAAAAATCTAGGCTGCATACAAATTAATAATCTTTTCACACAGAGCAACAATAGCCACTTATTAAATGAGGGATATTGAAGATAAGTAATGCACTTTCTGCCGTATATCACACCGTCATATACAAAGTCACATCGGTCCAAACATGTCTAATGAAGTGGAAAACACCATAAATAAGTTGTTTCACCGTATAAGTCACATCTGTTATGCATCACTGCTGACCACCCGAAACAAAACTATTTGCTTGCTTGACATTATAGTAAAGGTGTGTCTCAGTTGAACTTATCATTAATAAATGTACTTTAATGGTCAAATAAGTTGCATTTCGCCTGGGCAGCGCAGCAAAATTCAGCTGCGTTGATGTTTGCTCCAGGAGTTCTGGAGCGAGACAAAGGTGGCCTGTATGGCAAGCCAAATGTCTCATTAATAGCCACTTTTACTTATTAATAAGACATTTGGCTTGCCATATAACTCGAGTATACTCTCTAATGATTGAAAATGGCAGTGTTCAATATTTTCTGTTAGAATGAATGAAATAGTCAGATCTCAGCCAAAAATTGGATTATAAATAAACATAAATAAGATGTTTTGCTGTATAAGTTGCAAGGCATGCAAATTTCTGCAAAAGGTGAGACTTATACAACAAAAAGTATAGTATACTGTATATAGTTTTACATAAATACAGACTAAGCTGACCCGAAAAAGACAAAAAGGTAAACCATTATGTGATGGAAAAAAGTTAGAATGTGTTAGGTAAAAATAAAACGTAATATTGTTTTAGAATTAAAAAATATTTTTGAAGTTGATTAAAAGTTTTAAAAAAAAAGTTGAGCAGATAAAAATAAAACCTTTTCTGTAAGATCAAAGGAAATCAAATACTATTAATTTTCAGCAGGTATGTAACTTTATCTATGTGGCATCCCTCACAGTTGACAACAAATGTGTAGCAGTCTGTGATAAAACCTCTGAAAAGTGACGCTGTGGTTCAAACTGGTCTGACCTGCTGTGGGAGTTCTGCAAAGCTGGTGAAAGTTTATTTTATACAACAAAACTCTTGGAAATGCTTTTCCTATGTTAATGTAAAGAATACTTATTATCTGCTGTTCAAACACTTCCCTTTTTTTTTTTTTTTTTTTTTTTTGACGTTCGTAGCCACAACTCTCTGCCAAGTAAACTAGAGATATTACTGTATTAGTAGCATCTAGCCTGTGGCAACACCTTCAACCATGACCAAAGTCATCATCTGAAATGGGCATCACTGGTCAAGAACCAACCTATAGCTCACAGTAAGTAGGTGTATGCTACATGTAGATAGCTTACTATAAAATTCTACAAGGCAAAATGTTTCCGTACGTCAGGTCTATTGGAGATGCCTTATACTTTTATGCATGTTCACAACCACACACAATTGAATGCAGGGATATAAATGTAGGTCA
>JARVLU010000380.1:18490390-18510559 GCA_031762415.1 Simpsonichthys santanae
AAATAATAAAAAAAAGTAGGTGTATGCTACATGTAGATAGCTTACTATAAAATTCTACAAGGCAAAATGTTTCCGTACGTCAGGTTAACGGTTACAAATGATGAAGTGGTTACAAGGAAGAGCCTCGTACCTTTACCAGTGGAAACAGTTAGCAGTTGCTTCCTTTTTTCCCTGCCTAAGGCAAGAGATATAGATGTGACAGTTGGCAGTGAAGGTATCAAGCATAGTATGATACAAGAATGTCAACCCACACTGAAGAGTGGTGCCAGGTTACCACAAACGAACAAACGTCAGAATACAGGATAAGGAAGCCCTATCTGATTGACCAATTGCATCACTAACAACATAAAATAACAGATTTTAAAGCAAATTATGATCCTTTTTTTTATTTTCTTCACCCAAGCTTCCCTTCCAGGGAGCTGGCGCCTGTCTAAAGCCGTCACTGTGCGAGAGTGGAGGTGCACCCTGGACAGGACGCAAGACCACCACATGGTAACAAATGAGGCAATCATTAACACTCACTCACACCTAAAAGGGCAACTTTTAAATGGTTGTCAATGAAAGTAACGTGCACGTTTTGTTTAGTCTGTGGGAGGAAACTGAACCACCAGGAGAAAAACCTGTGCACGCACACCTGAGACTGTCCTGCTGCCGTGGCGCCTTACAAATGATGTTAATTTTCTTTGGATTTTATTATAACAAAAGTTAAAAAATTTAAATTACAAACCAATTATTGTTGGAAAGTTATATTAATATTTAGTAGCTTACTACCATGGAGTATGAAGAAAAAGACATAAGTCTTCTTCCAGGATAGGTTAAGGATGAGCCAAAAAGTGATTTTTTTTGTTGTTGTTTTGTTTGTTTTTCAGGCTCTTTCTCCAAAATGACATACTGGTGTGAAAGAATGCTATCATGACCCGTTAGTTTTGTTGGACCCAAAGTGCAGAGAGAACGCGGGAAGCTCAAAGTATGAATAACTAATGTATTTAAATAAAAACGAACGCTGACGTGACAGCAAAACTTGCACTTCTTAGCTCAGAAGACACGGCGAGAGAGCAAAACATGACGCCACAAGGGATAATGCATGGACATAGGAACAATAAGGAAACACACCATATGAACACAAGGGGAAGGTCAACAGGTGGCAGAGGCAGGAGCTGATTACAAGAGGGAAGAAAGACAAATGACACACGAAAAAAAAAAAAAAACACAGATCCTCTCAAATGCAACATCTTCATATTCTCTGCTCTATGACTCATGTCACCGCTTATAAGGTACCAACTATTGATTAAACATCACTTTAAAAAAAAAGTCCATCCGTTTAATGCTGGTCTTCAAAGAACATGCATTATGACTTCAAAGTGTGATTCTATTCCCAATAAACAAATTCCATATGCATGCTAAGAGCTGAACAGTTATGTTTCTCTTTACATCCCTGACATCCTCTGCAGGAGTCAGTCAGTCTTTGTATGAAGCTCATATGAAGCTTTGTCTTTAATACCAAAGGGAAAAAACAAAACACTTTATGCCTCCTTTGATATGTGGCGTTAGTTTAACACACTTTAGCAAGACAGGGGGATAAATGTGAACTTTGAAGCTGATACTCTTTCTTTCCTCTGATGGGTTGAACTGAGCTGACCTGACCAGCTGGGTGCAACGTTAAAGCCGTCTGATTTACTTTGAGCTTCTCCTTGTTTTACACCAGATCTCCATCTTTGTACTGCAGCAGAGTTTGTCAGCATGGTGCTAATCTATGGATAATGTTGCAATGCCATTTTAAGTCTGTGATGTAGGTCCTGGTGGGTGTTTATTGCAATTAAAATAAGAGCCGGCAGCAGACAGCTTCGTGCAAAGTTACTGTGCGCAGAAAATATGGATCTATGTGTCACTTGTTAAATGTTTTTTTTTTTATATTAATATCTTAGCAGAGAATGTGATCATTTGCATACAGAACTCTACTTACAATAAATGTAATCCACATACTTACATGCAACATTTTAATTTGTAATACAGTAGTCCCTCGCCACTTTTTTTTTTTTTTTTTTTGTGGACTCACTCTATCATAGTTTTTCAAAATAAGATTGGACATGACACACAATTGTCTGATTGCTGGATGAGCCACATGATGGGCATGAATTTTTTTTTTTATTTAAAAGTAATTATTTTTAATTATTTAGCATATGTGTGCAGCCCACAGCTTCAGAAAAAGCTTCCTCCCGCAGCTGATCGGCTGATCTCTGTGCAGAGCGGAGAAGTGGGCGTGATCAAGAGCTGACAGGTAGCAGAGAGCTGAAATCATGACATTCTGTGCTCGTTTACTACAATTTACTACTTGTACTACTTGTACTACTATTCCTACGTCACTTTTTTTTTTTTTTTGCTTATCGTGGGGGTTCAGGGTACGGATCCCCCATGATAAACAATGGACTACTGCATAATCTCATGATAACTTTTTTTTTTTCTGTTTGGTTAACAGCAACTTCAACAATTCATTAAAAGCTTTCATTCTCATCACATCTATTGTTTATTGCCCTGAAAACCTATTTAGATAAACTGATTTTCCCCAGTTGTCTTGTAACTTATGGGATATGCACACACAAGGTTCAGGTTTTGTTTTACTCACGTCATATGCGTAAAAGTGTTTAGGCACATTTGTTCAAATTTGTTCTCATAAAAGCCACATTCTGTTTAGCTGTGTAAACTGAACGCTGCTTTGTGAATAAAATATACATGCATGTGAACTTTGTTTTAATTCTTCAAGGCAACATTTTCACAGACAGAAAAGGCATTTAAATGGTATTGGGTGTCACAGAGCAGCATCCCATTTCCCGTAAATGTCATTGGGTGGGCTCCTGAAGCCCGTGCTAAATGTCTACAAGTCTCACACCAGCTCATTCACAGGCAAATTAGTGCGAAGATTTATGATGATTTACAATCTAAGATCAAACTAGAAGACAATGTGGGAAAACTCTGAAAACCACCAGTTTTATTTAAACCATATTTCTTGCAATGACAAAAGAAGAAGAAAAAAAAAAGGATAAAAGAGGCTGTAGATCATAGATAACACAAACAAACAAAAAAAATAAAAGCACTGTACAATTAAAGCCATGTTTGTTCATCTGTTTTGTGCAAACAACTGTTATGGATCTCGCAAATGTGGATGTAAAGTCCCTAGCATGATGAAGGGGACATTAAAACGTAACTCTCTCTGATTTTGGGTCAAAAAATGTCTGAAAATGTTCAGAGACAAGAAGCTGACTCAGCGTTTCCAACTTGTCACCTTAACATAAACGTCCTTGTCTCAAATTAATTTAGAGCTACTATACGTCAAAGCACTGCCTTATATATCGTCTTGTGTCAGAGAGAAAATACAACAAATCATCTTGACATACTTGAGCTTTTTGTTTTACTTTTGACATTTAACTCCGAGTGTGGCTGAGGGACAAATACACCTAGAGAGCCAACAAAGTTCAGTCATGTCATCTGAATTTTTTTTTTTTGTTTGTTTGTTTGTTTTGTTTTTGAGACGTTTTGTCCTTCTTCCAAAGGACTTCATCACCGTATTGAGCATGGACTTTGATGTTTTGAACCACTTTGTCTTAGAGCTGTGATTTATAACCTGAACCCAGACCCAGCCTGACCTGGCCCAAATTTTGGGTTGGGCCAAAATAATATGCTTGATGGGCGGGCCGGGTTGCTCTCGGGTTTTGATTGTGTCAGCGGACGCGTGCGGCTGACGATCCCATTTGGATCACCAGCAGCATGCTGGGAAAAAAGTTCAGTTAAGTTTCAGATTGGTCACTGCCAGCGATCCATTCGAAGCCCAACTGGACTCAGATGCTGCATCAACGGACATGAGCGGCCAAGCCCGGCCAAACCCAACCGAGCCCAGCTGAGCCCAACCGAGCCCAGCCGAGCCCAACCGAGCCCAGCCGAGCCCAGCCGAGCCCGACCGGTTGAAAGAGGTAAAATAATGTCCAGATGGACCACTGCCAGCAACCCATTCGAAGCTTAACTGGATTCAGCAGCGGGCGTCCGTCAACCGTTAATAACTATAATAACTGTAATATCTATAATAATCCACTGACTCTTGTCAATAAACAAGAAATCTTCATTTCTTTGAAATACACTTTTAAAACATCATGTCAAACTAGTTTGCTTACAAAAGCAGTAAAATATACTTTTTTTTTTTTTTTTTTTTTTTTTAATGACGCGTTTGTGTTTTTGGGTTCTGGTCTATGAGTTGGGTTGGGCCAGAAAAAAATATACAGGTTTGGGCCAGGCCGGGTGGCAACCAGTAAACTGGTTGGTCCACTATGTGAGTGTGCTACTTGTGGGACTGAATTTGTTGTGGCTCCTCAGACTGATGAAGTTCTTTGGATGATGGACAAAATGTCAAAAAAAAAAAAAAAAAAAAAAGAAAAGAAACCTTCTCGATGACCTGACTTAACTTTGTTGGATTTTTTTTTTAACCGGATCATTGAGCATGAACCTTGATACACATAGAGATATTTTATACAGTAACAAGCTTCTTTTTTTTAACCAAACACTTGCTGTTCCTATTTTTCTGAAACACCTTCTTACTTAAGTCTATAGGTCTGTATCGACTAAAGGGTTTGAAAAAAAAAAAAAAACATCCATCGGTCCTCATTACAGTGTTCTGATAGAATTAATTTAGGATTTTGTGAGGTCAAAGGTCAGTGTGAGATCCTAACAGGCAGCAGCTGTCATGAGGGTCAGACAGTGATTAGAACCAGCAGACTCAAACATCCCAGGGTGCTCGACCTCATTAAGTAGACAACCTGAAAAAGCAAAACGGTGGTAAACCTAAAAATGGAAAGCATCCACCCCTCAAAGGTCAGGAGTAGTTAAATAAGTAGAAATGGATCCAGGGGTGGATTTACATTGAACAAAATAGAAAAAAAAGACAATTCCTTGTGATTTCACCAGGTCTGGGGAAATTTAAAATTAGAAGAAAAGAAAAAATCCCAACTTTCCTGAAACCAGAATCAAATCACTTGTATTTTCTGCAACTGTAAATTCTGCCCTAATTACATTCTTTCTTAGCGTGTGAAACCAAAGATAGAAGTGGTCTGGTTGATGTGGTGCGGGGGTGAAACATGGTTTGTTAGCAGCCCGGGAGCTTTCGCCACATGTGGTTGTGCAGCGGTTGGGACTGTCTGGGTGAGAATGAGGGCATGTCATTCTCCACGGTTTGCCAAGTTTACCCTGACTTGGAGCATACAATCAGAGAGATTGTTTAACAAAATGAAGGCCTGCTGTTCGGGTTATGGTTTGGTTGGGGTGTTGTGATCGCCATGGAGACAGCTGTTACTCATGTGGGAAATTGTATAGAAATTCTGTCAAGCTTCTTGTGGTACAGATTCTGTCAATTATGCTAAAAATGTGGACCGTTCTAGACTGGCATGTAGCATTGGGTACGCACTAAACATTATTTTACCCACATAAGTTTGATATCCTGATGAACTTCTCATCAAATCCACATCCTTGTCTCACATCTGGAGCTCCTTTCTATATAATGCAATGCTGCAGATGTGTAGCTGCTCCAAATATCTTGGCAAGAGTGAAGAAGTGTGCCTATCTGTACTGAAACACAGAAGCAAAGACCAAAGGGAGCAAGATTCCTGTGGGTGACTATGTAATTTAATTTTATATGCACATTAGAAGCCAGAGAGTATAAATTACATGTGGACTACGAAAGGACTATGTCCCAGGAGAAATGCTCCGCTCAGCAGTCCCTAAAGAAATGTGAAAATCTTTATGACTGTCTTTATTTTACAAAAATAGGAAAATCCAAACCGTTCTTGAGTTTTACGGAAAACTTTGGTTATTGTTTCTGCTCTGGTGCTCCTTCCTTTTCTAGTCAAGAGCTCAGAGTCCACAAATTCTGGCCAGAAATTTCCCCACAGTAAAAAAAAAAAAAGACATAAATCTAGGAGTTTATTAAATTGAGTCCCCGTTTTTCTCTTCCAGTTTGTTGCAAAACCAACGTTTTCCTCCAGCTATACATAGCAGATGTATACTAGTTTAAACGTGTCTTCTTCATATGTGGTTGTGTGTTTTTGTCTACCTGTGATGAGAAGTGTGGACACACAAAAAATAAAATAAAATAACTAAAGAGCTGCTGCAGATCTAACATTTCATGTTTTCCTGCAAATAAATGTTATAAAAAGGCAGCAAGGTGGCACACTATCAATGATACAAACTGCATACAGGTTTAGATCAACATACACTCCCATTCAGACAAAGTATTTTAGTATATTTCAGCATATTTAAGATATTGCAAAATTACATAATGCCTCCATTGCGATGGCATGCTTCACAGTAGAAATGTCCAGGTGCTGAACTGGTACGCATGTATGTCATGATGGGCAAATGACTGCTGAACAACTCTACATCAGACCAGTATGGGACTTGTCCTCCAAATACTCATCAGACATTTACAAGGAGACACTTTAGAACGGTGAACATGTCATTGTTGCAACTTTTGAACTATATTGCTGCACAAAATACAAAATTATGTTTTTTCAATGTTTTAGCATTTGACACAGAATGCACCACAGTGAATAAAATATGGGTTTGTGAGATCTGCATATTAATACTTTTGTTTTTATTGTATTTTTTTTTATTACCCTATACAGTATTTTAAACCACATTCATGTTTTATCGGTGTTGTACTTTTGCACCATATGATTACAGTTGCACTAAACACAAAGCATGCATGAACATAAAAACGATACTTTCAATGGCAGAACAGGACAAAAAGGAAGACAGAGACATTCATGCTTGACAATTAGCACTTGTTCTGCCATTCAGCACACACACACACACACACACACTGAACTTTAACAGCTGCTGAAGAAGGAGAGCATAGCACTGACAACGTAACAAAAAGCATAATTTACTTATTTTACTGATCGTTCTAGACATTATTGTGTTTTTAAAGCCATCAGGCGTAACAATGTGTCATTCAAAGATGCTTGTTCACTCTTTATCTCCTTGAGAACATTGTTATTACAAGTTCAAACAATGAAAACTTCTTACCTCAGTGTGTGAGCCATCACCTTTCCTGTCGAAAGTGACACGCTCAAACTGCACTTTCTATTATTTCCACTTTACAAATCCTTTTCCCTCTGCCACCTGCAGTGTGCACGGAGCAGAGGCAAACTGCCGTCCAGCACAAACATACCTCGTCTTTTCACAGAGTGGCCGGTGATAAAAATCATCCCACAATACTTGAACAAAGACAGCTTTAACAAAGCCAGTGCTTATCTTCTCTTTTTTGATATTGCATGTGAGGGGTCATAAAAATTGTGTTTAATTGGAGGTGGAAATGTGACTTGTGCAACAAGTTTCATTAAAAACTTTGTTACAGCTCTACTCAAAGGCCTGTGAAGGTTAAATGTATTAACGTTCCCCCAGACATCATTGCTGGAGTAGAGTTTTTGACCACAAACAGTTCTTTAAATTCAAATTTGGTTCTTTACTGAAAATTCATCCCAGTGAGTGGAAATATATAAAAGAAAGATTAAAATCCCACTCAGAGAAAGTTTATGACATTGGCTGTCATAAACAACATTTATATTCTAACAAAGGGAAACACTGCCACCAAGTCTGTCTTATAAGAGGAGAGGTCAACATTTATCTCTTCAGACTGGACTTTAGGTGGAATAACTTTTAAAAAAATCTGCAACAAACGAGTTTGTTTTAATTGTTTTCATCTATAGAAAGCAATTTATAAATGTTATTCTGTTTTTACTTTGTTTTCTGCATGCCATAAACATTTTATTCTGCAAAACTTCTCACACTTTCAATAGGATGCTCTAAATTATTATTATCATTCTTTATTTTTTTTTCAGTTCTACTCAAATACATCACATGACAGACACATATCTGAAGAAATGCAATAATTATGGGCTTTTTTTAAATAATAAGACAAATTTCACAACAATTGTCTTTTCCATTGTGACAGAGTTTATTATGTCTTATTCTAAACCCAAAATGACACCAGCAACACTAAATCTGTGAAGTGTGTAAAGAAGTTTGATTTGGATGCATATATTTCCAAACAGTTTTGTGGCAGAGGACATCAGCTCGCGCAGCTTCACCCCAAGCCATCAAAGCACGCAAAATCAAAATCATTATAATAATGCAGCCCACATGAAATCTCTCATCCAATGAGGAGAAAGTGGTGATCTTCTTCAGCCAATCCCAGGCGAAGGGTGGGGTGACAGATTTAAAAGTCCAACTCAAGTTGCAGGAACTTGGAGCTCCACAGCTCATATTGTGATGCGCAACTTTGACGACTGCACCCGTGGAGGCAACTTAGAGATAAATAAAGAAATAAACAAGACAAATAAATAGGAGGGAAAAAAAAAAAAACACTGGAGTGTCACGGACAGAGACGGTTAAAGGATTTTCAGCGCGGCGCACCGTGCGTAAAAAGGCGCATCGGCTCCAGCTGCGAATTGATTTATTCTTTTAATCGCGCAAACCATTTACGGATTTTTCCATCTTTCTGGGACTGAAGAAATTATGTTAAAAATGACAGAGGAGCACGACAAATGTGAGCAGCCGTGCAGCCCGTCGGGCACGAACAGCTCCATGTCCCAGGACGAGTCCGACTCGGACGCTCCGTCCTCACCGACGGGCTCCGACGGGCATGGATCCCTGCTCGCTGGTCTGGGCAAGAAACTGGACTCGGAGGATGATGAGCGGTTCCCAGCCTGCATACGGGACGCAGTCTCTCAGGTCCTCAAGGGCTACGACTGGTCTCTGGTGCCCATGCCCGTGAGGGGGAATGGATCTTTGAAGAATAAACCTCACGTCAAGAGACCCATGAATGCGTTCATGGTGTGGGCGCAGGCGGCCCGCAGGAAGCTGGCGGACCAGTATCCACACCTGCACAACGCAGAACTCAGCAAGACACTGGGCAAACTGTGGCGGTAAGAAACACACATACTGTATATTATTTGGAAGACAACAATAAGCATCACTTGCAAAAGTCGACATGAACACGTTGTTTGAAGCTTTTAAGCTCCACTGTTCATTTTTTGTTTCTTTTTGGCTGAATAATTCTTCAAGACCCATGAAGTAACTTCACTTAAAAAAAGTTTAACTTTGTCTTATTCCAATGAAGATGTTTTAACTTCTTTTGTTCGGTGTGTTTTTCTACAACAGCTTGCTTTCAGAGAATGAGAAGAGACCGTTTGTTGCTGAAGCGGAGAGACTCCGGGTTCAGCACAAAAAAGATCATCCAGACTACAAGTATCAGCCGAGGCGACGGAAGAATGTGAAGCCGGGTCAGAGCGACTCAGACTCAGGGGCAGAACTGGCTCATCATATGTACAAAACAGAGCCAGGGATGGGAGGACTGGCAGGGATGTCTGATGGACACCACCCTGAACATGCAGGTAAGTGAAGTTCAGCTCAGAAATGAGGCAGAAAGTGTTACTTTTTGGAGTTTGAACATATAAAGCTCTGTCTTTATATAGAGTGATGATGAATCCTAACTTGATTATTACTGTTTTCTTTTTCAGGACAAACTCATGGACCACCTACTCCACCCACTACCCCCAAAACAGACCTGCACCATGGAGCCAAGCAGGACCTTAAACACGAAGGCCGCCGTCTTGTTGACAGCAACCGGCAAAACATAGACTTCAGCAACGTAGACATCTCCGAGCTCAGCACTGATGTCATCAGCAATATCGAGACCTTCGACGTCCACGAGTTCGACCAGTACCTCCCGCTGAACGGTCACGCCTCGGGCTTCTCTGCTCTGTCTTCAGACCACAGCCACGGGACGGCTCCGGCGCCTGGCAGCTCTTATGCCTCTACGTACAGCAACACGGGCGGCTCGTCCTGGAGTCGAAAGTGCGCCGTGTCCTCCTCTTCTTCCTCCGCCAGCGAGGTCGGCCAACACCGTCTCCACATAAAAACGGAGCAGCTGAGCCCCAGCCACTACAGCGAGCACTCCCATGGGTCACCCTCGCACTCTGATTACAGCTACAGCAGCCAGGCCTGCGTCACCTCAACCACGCTGGCTGCCTCGGCTGCACCCGCCTTCTCTAGCTCCCAGTGTGACTATACTGACCTGCAGAGCTCTAACTATTACAACCCCTACTCTAGCTACCCCTCCAGCCTCTACCAGTATCCCTACTTCCACTCTTCCAGGCGTTCTTACGGTAGCCCAATCCTAAATAGTCTGTCCATGGCTCCAGCTCACAGCCCCACAGCCTCCAGCTGGGACCAGCCCGTCTACACCACTTTGTCTCGACCTTAAAGGGACCAGAAACGGTCTGTTTGCACCAGAGACTCGTTCAGTTTGATGCACTACTAATGAAGGACATAAAGCGGGGAAGAGTCGTTTCTAGGGGCTAGTAGGCTACCTGTTTTGAACATGAAACACACACGGAAAAAGTGCCTGCTGATTGTATACAAAGTTATATTGTCGCATTGAATACGTGCAGACTTTTTACAAGTGAGCCAAACTCCTCCGTGAGGACATGTTGCCTATACGCCGACGTCCTGTACATCCACTCTTTTTTTTTTTATGTGCACAGTTAAGGCAAAAAAAGATCCAATTGTGCAGGATTGAAAAGGTTTGGCGAACTGTCAAAAAAATAAATAATAAAAAAAAAGAAGAAGAAAGAAATAACGTTCAGATGACCAGTCACGTTAAGTTGCAGCAGATTTTGCATTAACAGCCGGAGTGACATCACAGAACGCAATTTGCATCAGTGGTTCAGCCGTAGGTAAATGGCTCCTTTGAATTTAGTGTCATTTTGCATAAAAGTCTTAAGTCTTAATTTGTATTTATGTTCATGCTTTATTAAGTTTTCTTTTTTGAGTAGATAAACACATGTTACGTGGGTTTGCTTATTTTAGAGTACTGTTTTATTGAGGAGAAAAAAAGAAGGTAAATGAAGTAAAACACAGCGCAGTGCGTTTTCAGACCAATTCACAGAAACATCTCCATTCCAAGTTTTCAGCAGAACGGACAGGACCAACCGACTCTCACAGGACGGAACAGGTGTCTGGAATACACGCTTGGCAAATTGCGATTAGTCATGATCTGGGCTTAAAGGAAATGGGGTAAAATAACACCGCACACTGAGTGACATGTCAGCTGGACCTCCTGTATATGATGGAAAACAAGAATATGTACACGACACGTGTGTCAGAGAAATAATGTTCAGATGCGCGTGTGAGATTTTTTTGTGTGTGTCTCGCACACGTTGCATACCTTATAACACAAAACACTAAATGAGTTAGAATGTATTCTCTTTAGTTTTCTCTTAACCTCTTCCACAACTCAAATTGGACTGTTCTAACAGAAAGTGAAGGTGCCATGCCGTCCCGCCATTCCATTCAAGCACTAAATGTTTGTGCCTTCTAATGATTATTATCAGTATTTCCAAATTAAAAAGGAATTATTAACTATGTCTGTACACAGTTCACTCAGACCTTCTGTTGACGGGCTCCTCGTTAATTTAACATCATCGACATCAGTTCTGTAACACACTGAATGAGAATCCTGCCGACCATCATGCTCTGAGTTTTGTCCACCAACTTGCATTTTTTATATATCATTGTTGTGTATGATAGGAAATAATAATAATAATAAAATGAAATAAAACAAGGCTGTGAAAATGATTTTTTTTTTTTTTTGTTCTGTTTTTTTTTTTTTAAACTCGTTTCAGTCGCACACGCTCAGCTAATTCATCCGATGGCCATTTTTTTAAAATTAAAACAATAATAATAATTGCTTTGTCTTGATGTTTGTTTCGTCTTTCTTACTGACACCCATCCAGTTTTAAGTTGTACATTTTTTTCATCACTAAACAAATTTGGAATTAGTTTGTGCAAATAAATCAATAAATAAATATGATATAATTCAGTTGTGGGGTCGCGTCTGTGTTATATAAAGGTCACATTAACCTATTTATGTGTATATGATGAGATTTGATGAGTGCACATAACACATTGAGTGATAAGATATGGGCTGTACAAGTTTCATCTCATGATGCTATTAGCTTTTTTGCGTTTATTTTTTAGAAACACACATTGGCAAAAAAAAAGGGGAGGGGGGGATGCGTACACCTTCTGAACCACTTTTTTTTTTTTTTTTTTGCAATAATTCATATTTTATGCATTGTAATGTTGTTAAAGTTATTTTTTAATTAATATTTTTCCAACACAGACATAAAATGAAGAAGGAGAGATCCTATCTCCTCTGGCCCCGGTGGGTAGAATGCTCATGTTGGCTCTGGCATGCACGCCAATCCATCGTCCCAAACCAGTCCAGGGAGAAGCTAAGTGCCAGGGCCGCGCTGCTGAATTTTAATGATTCATTATGCGGTGGAGGGGCCCTATTGTGTCCCTTTATCCGGAGAGCTAGAGAGGAATTAATTGGACAGAAAATGGAAGGGCAAGAGGAACTGACAAGCCATTAAGAAGGTTCTGAATTGATGATTACACACACACATACACACATAATTCCTGTCTTATATCACAACACTCAAACAAATCATAAATAAACCAACAACCACAACGACCACCAAACCAAATTGCAGGAATAATATCAGCGCACATAATCTGAAAATAATAAAAGAAGATAATACCACAGCAGATGGGGTGTGGGTGGCTCAAGAACGACTTGTTGTTTTTCTTCCCTCAAACTCTTTTTTTTTTTTTTTTTTGCACAAGTGTTTGCCAAATACTTTCAGGAGGAACTCTTGAGAAAGAACAGGAGTGAATAAAAGTGAGGCAAAAAGGCTCTTCGGGGTGCTCCGGTTCTATTTATTTGGAACTCGTCCACAGTTTGTGATTGGACCTCTTGAAAGCCCATAAAGATAAAAACAAATAATTAAAAAAAAAAAAAAAAAAAAGAAAGCAAAACAGAAGTCCATGGCATGAACCAAACCAAATAAATGAACATGCATTACACAAATCACACAGTATCAGAAAGTTTGTGCAAACTGTTGACAGATGCCAGATGCTATTTTAAGCCTGTAGATGCTCACATAAGGCTTGTGCAGAAAAGTAAAATATAATATTGCTGATGCCATATTCCAGCTCCCAAAAGTAGTCTCGATTGAGGGGAAAGCATTATTGTAAGAGCAGCTGTGGTTTTCTTGCCCACAGAATATGAGAAGAAAGCAAGAGGAACCCGGTTACGCTGCTTTCACCACCTGACCACGTCCTCATTGGTAAAAGCAGGAGCCCTAACCTGCCTCCTCGTTAGATAGTCTCATCCTTCCTAATGAGCCGGGCTGACTCAGGGCAATGCTGGTGGTGAAAATCTGGATCTGGAATCTGTGAAAACCCCAAGAATGTGAGGCTGATTTGCAAGTGAAATTAAAGAGGACATAAAGCATAGTTATTGCCTGCTGCTGCTGCTGAATCTGCCCAGACGCTTTCAACTCGATGCATCGAGTTTCCCTCCTCAGCTTCCTCTCTGCCAGGGACTCTGTTCTGTGCCTGCAAAAAATAAAAAAATAAATAAAAAAGGACTAAATGACATTACATTGTGCAATAATGTCATATTTGTTCTATACAAATTCCTCCATTTGCAGTAAAAGCCGCATCATGCAGCTGAAAAAATACATTCTACATCAGCTTATTTCACCATGAAATATGTAACTGTTGATTGCTTTGCTTGTTTAGACCAAGTTCAGGAGCCTCTAGTAAAAACTCCTGCTTGACCTTCTTGTTCCCCACAGTAAACATGATATCCAGTATTCCTTTTAAATCAACGAGTTTTAGACTCTAGATGGAGGCATGATGGTGCCAAGCAAAAGAGGGTGGATGATGGAACCAACCACAATCTCTTATGGAAGAGAAACAATCTCAAACGGTCAATAAATTCATGTTGGCTCCACCGAGTTTTAACCGGCAACATTTTCATCAAGCAGCTCCTGCGAGGGCTTGAAATGAAAAGACATGATCAACAAGAACAGGAAGCTTCCGTCGTGTATTTCGGGTTGTGCAGATCCAAACTGTTAGCCATCTGCCAGTTCTTTCAGGACTTATACGTGATTTTTTTTTAAAAACGTGGAAAGATCAACAGTCAAATCAAGTCAAAAAATATATTTTTATGAAACGTAAAATCTTAAGCTTTTACCAGATTTTTTTTTTTTTTTTTAAAGAATTACAAAAAGAAAGAAATCCATCCCAGAAAAACCGAAGTCCCAGAGGTGTTCCCAGTCATTTCTGTTGTTCACCTAAAACATAATTATACCTCGGTTTAAAAGTATTTGCAAATATTTCCGAGAGTCTGTTTTCACCTGCCAGATGGGAGGGATCCCTGCGGCACGGAAAGTTGGAGAAAAGGTCACGTTGCTTTTTTAACTTTTGTGACATAAGAAACTTCATTTTTATTTTTCCAATTGCTGAAGGAGACATTTTAAATATCTCCTGTAAAAAATGTATCAAAACTGAGACACTGTAACGAGCTAATAAACTCTACAGCCAGCCTTGTTCATGGTAAAATTGTACCAAGTGATATAGTCACAGGTGGACTGTTCTTATTTTTTAAAAGAAAGTGAAGAAAGAAAAAAAAAAAAAACACTTTGACATCTGGTCATTTTCAGTTCTCTGAACAGTTGTCCACAGTCTTTCACTTTGTTTTTTTTCATTTGTTCTCTCCTTTTCACTTTTCTTGGCACATCTTGATTGTGAATGGGGTGGCAGCATAGCTGCTCATCTTATTTCCACAGCTTTAAGACTTGATTATAACGGAAGCTGTGTTTTCTCTGTCATGGCTTTCTGCTTTAGCTGAACTGTGACATCCTTCTAAAAACATGCACTTTGTGAATCTTTACTTAAAGTTACTGCAACTCAGCTCTTGTTTAAGTGCCTGTAAATATGGGTATTATTCACACATTCTAGCAATTTAAAGCAAAACCAGCTGACTGCGACACATTATTATTAATTTATGGTTGTTATGTAAAGCATCTCCTCCAGCTGATGTAATTAAGGGCAATAAATTAGCATGTTAATATGGCCCAATCCATACACATTCACATTGTCACCCTGTCCAACAGCGCTAACACATAAACTCCACTGTAGCCAAAGAGACAGAGAAGTGAAAGAGTCTGAGCCAGCAGCATGGAGTCCTGCAAGACCCTGGAATTTCAAGTGTGGGAGGCACGTTTGCCACAAAATGTTCACGCTCACTGGTGAACACAGACAGAGACGACGGATGGATTGGGTTAAAACTAGTCTACAAACAGAGAGTGGATCAGATGCAAAGAAACGGAGAGCTGGAAAGTCTAAGGTAAAAGCAAAAGATTTTTTTTTTTTTTTTAGAGCTGCTTCTTGGCAGAAAGTGCAGCTACAGCCGGCCCAGAGTTTTAAACGTTGCTCAGTGCTGGCAGAGCCATGTGTGAGTGCACTCTGTGGGAGCACCGAATCTTGTTGCCCAGCATAACGTGGTGAATCAGACACAACAGAGGAACCCATCAAAACCCATTTACCCTCCTGTGGTGCACAAACACCCCGAGAGACAGCAGCTTGCACAAGGCTACGCAGTGAAATGCCATGAGGAAAGCATTTTAGATCGGGCTCCGGGATGCCACAGTTTTTCTGGTTTACCAGCAGAAAGTACACTGCAACGTATTAGGTGACCATCGCAGTGTTTATCTAATAAGTGCATGATCAGCAACACATGTCCGTCCTCTCACACTTGATAGTGATTGTGGTATGATGAAGAGCAGGGTGAAGGGAGGAGGCGGAGGAAGAGGAAGGAATAAAGAGTTTGTTCTCCCATGTGGTTTTGGCCCGTTCTGAGGAACTTGGAGTCTGGCCAGTCTTTCCTGGGGTTAGCCTTTGATATGGATGGGATTCATTATGTAACTGAATCTATTGTCAAAGAATAAAACAATATGGGGCCTTGGAGGAAGGTGTGCTGCATTAGGCAGGACCTAAAGAGCAAATAACTGAACTCTGTACAGATTATCTTTTTACTTTGACTGAGCAAAGAGGCATCCGTTGTCTTCAAAGAAAAGCACCTACAATATGAGCATTCAATTTATGCTAACAGATGTCACTTTAACAAGCAAATCATCAGAGCAAATAACTTGTTGTCCTCTAAAGACAAAAAGGTGGAATGTGTTTTTGTATGTGTCTGTTGCAATATCTCATGGACCATTGGATGATTTTTTTTTTAATTTTCTTTTTTACTTAACTTAACATAAATGTATCATTGGAAGTTTTCTCCAATTGATGGACTTTTGGAGCCAATCCTGTTTTTCTGTTAGCAAAATGTATCATGAACCACTGGACAAGCAATAATTGGATGTTTGTCTATAACTGAGTCAATCCAATTCAAGAAATCCACCAAATCTATTAATTACTGAAAAAAAATGGCCTAAAACTCTACAAGCTTTATAGATACAGTAGTCCCTCGCTTATCATGGGGGTTACGTTTCAGACACTACCATGATGGGTGAAAATCTGTGCAGTTGGGATTTTATATTTATTTTAGTACTTATATACAGATATCCATAAATGTCGTCCTTCTTGATATATCAAGCGTTGCACCGGGTAAGGTGCAACGAGGCGCCAGGCTGCGGGGGTGCACCCGGAGGGCCGACGCATCCCCTGCACGGTGACCTCCACCCACCTTCCCCCACTGGAGCAGGTCTTCTCCGTCGGTCTCGGGGAGGTGAGCGTGAGGACACGGGCAGCGCGGAGGAGGGTCTCCACCGGCAGCCGCGCCCCGTGAGCGCCGCAGGATCAACAGGAGAAGGTGACCCCAAGACGCACACCTGGAGGCATGCAGACGTGGAGGGAAGGAGCGTGGGGAGGGCTGTACATGCAGAGGTACAGTCCCCTGATGGTGACCAGACTGTCTAGTCCTTAAAGAGCACAGCGCAAGAGAGCAGACTGATACTACCGTTTCTGAGCCAATCAGTGCCCAGGATACAGAACACAATGCTCTGGTTGGTCGCCTTCCATCAATCAGCCAATCGTGTACAGTGTCGTGTACAATCTTACATTGAAAACCCGAGAAACAGTGAGTTTGTGAAAGTTGAACCTTAAAGTATCGAGGGACTACTGTATTTAGCCAAAACTGGTTTTGGTAGTAGCTCAGAATTATTAATAAAACATACTTTATTCTACATACATATTGAGGGTGACATCTTGGAAAGTCACATGTGAATAATGGTAAATTTAAGGTTTGACCTAAACAAGCACAGCTTTGTAATTTCTCAACGTACAGTTTTAGTTTAAAATGCTACCATCAAAGGATTATTAATTTTGCATTCACACATGTGCAAAAGAAATATGTTTTTTCCTAAATTATAGAGACCATTAGTAACCTTTAAGAGTTAGGAATGGGTTCAAAGATAGACATTTTAACTAAACACTTCCCACAACAGGCATGAAGTATTTTGTGTTGTGTCCTCTTGTAATGTTCAGTAGCATACCATAAGAAAAGAAATGTATTTCTCCTCTTGTGACCTCAACGGTTTATGGAACAGCAAAATGTTATTATCTACATTCAGAGAACGATTTTAACAGGGTGTTGATTCGTTTCTTGGATTTTAGCCTCATCAAGACAAGACTGAGCACAGAAAGCCTCATTCTCAATCTGCCGAGCTCAGTCTGACGGAGAGTTTTTGACGGCCATGACCTTCAGCATGGTCGCAGAGGTCACTCCCTTCCACAGTACTGTGTTGCCAGCATGCCAACACCGATTTGACTGCAGCAGCCAAATGCCATCAAATGCAAAAATACGAACAGTAAGCTATATTTGGCCAGACAGAGTCTGATGATTTGAATGCATGAAAATGAGACCGATGTGTTGGTGTTTGAGGGCAAGATATTAGAGGGTAAAAGATAAAGCCAACTCAGACTTTACAGACAGGCTAACTTGTTACATGTGTGACGCTCCAAACGTGGTGCTTTGCTGTGTCATAAGTTGAAAATAAATAAATAAATAAATGAAGGAATGCTTCTCTGTACTTAAATTGTCAAAGGTGAAATTTTGGTTGAGAAATGACAGACTTGACCACAAACAGCCAGTAATAGAAGTCAGTGGTTTCCACCCCTGCTCCTTATACTTTATTTCTAGAGGTAATGTTGGCTTAGTCCTGCTTCACCGTTTGTTCCCACGCTGAGACGCAACATGACAACAGCCACTATTCAGTTTTATTTCACGGATAATTACAAATGTAATAAATGTTCAAAGCCCCATCTACAACAGATAAGATATTTATTGTTGATACCACTTCCACCAAAGCCCACTTCAAAAGATCTGGACTATCCCTTTAATAACTGAAGTTCCTGCATTCCTTATTGAACACAAATCTTCTTTCGTGCCAGAGTTATAGACTGCGATAATTGCACGTCAGGAAATGATGACCCTCAGTTACAACCACACCAAATTTACACTTTATTTTGTAAAATAGATTTATTTATAGCCATTTCTACATTTTCTAAGGTCATTTGCCTGTGGCAGCCATCTTGAATTGTGTTGGCTCCTAGCTGTAGAGTTATAAAGGTACACTCAATGTTTATGTCCTGATATGTCTGTGAAAAGTCATTGAGTTGTTTGTAAAGTTTTTTTTTCAAACATGTTTAAACAGAGCTGAGACCAAAAAGTCATTGGCAAAATGTTGAACAAAGTTCTTTTTCAGTCTGTTAACACTTAGAATATGTGTTGTAGATATTTCTCAGTTACTACCACAACAAATTTTAGGTCATTATTTGTAAAATTGACAGATTTATTGCCATTTTTAATTTATTTTATTTTATATTATGTGGCTATGACAGCTATTTTAAACTTGGTTGAATCCAAAAGTTAATTAGCTGTCAACAAGTTTCAAAGGCGTGGGCAAAAACGTTATTTCTCCGTCTTCACTTCCAGCGACGAATGATAATAATGACATCAGCAGCCAGGAATGATGGCCTGGTTTGGATTGATAATCAATAACAACCCCCAAACAAATCAAACAGCTGCATATCTGAGGAGTCATCATGCTAGCTTCTAGTTGTGTTCACATAAAACACTCAAAACCCAAATTCAACTGAACAAATCACATCTCACATCTGTTGGATTCTCACTGGATCCTTGATTTCCCTCATGAGCAGAGATTAACGTCGCCTTCTCAATTATCTCCTCAGTACTTCAGCCAAGTGTAAAAAAAAAAAAACAATCTTTTGATATTTTGCATGGCACTCGCAGTCACACGTCACAAAAGCTGCCTCACTCTTGAAATGAAAAAAAAAAATCTTGTGACGATGAAGTCACAACTCTGTCAAATTGTAAAGGTCTGAGATTAACACAGGGCATATAAAGAAGACAAACAGGCTGTTGTACATGAGATTTGATCAAATATTTCTTTTGACAGCAATAAAACAGATTCATGCGCTCAAAGACCTTGAACTTTGACCCTTTAAAGGAAGGAGCTTATTCTATATTCATGGATGGTTTTGTAGAGAGTGGGTTGGGCTTCAGAGGATACACTGGTACTTTCTGATTGAAAGTGGTAGCAGAGCTTCTTCTTTGAAGTCAGTAAAGTTGTGAAATGACTAAACTGGTCAGTAAAACCAGTGTTTCCTCAAATATATTCCTAAAGAAAAGTTACCATAATGTGATCGCAACTCAATGCCTTTAAGCACTATCATATTATACTAGATAATGTTATTTTCAAAGTTTAAAAAGAGCTATAATGTTGTCATTATTCAGCACAAGATGGTCTAAAACTGTGGCATGTAAGGTTGTTGGAGATATTCATTACATCAAAACATGCCAGGCCTTCCTCTTTCTGTTTGTTTTATCATTCTTCCTCAGCATTAGATGAGATCTAAAGGTTGCATAAAACACACACACAAGCAGAAACTTACACACAGCTGTCCTGGTAGGTCTGTTGGTGTTGATTTGGGGTAGAATGCCGTGTGATTTCAGACGACTGACTCCTTTTTTTTTTTACCTTTTAATAAAACAGATCTTTTGCTGGTTTGCACAAAGATATCCCTGAGAAGAATTCTTATTGTTGCAGAAGGACACCCCCCCACCCCCACACACACAGGCATACAGTGGATTGGATGAAATCACTGGAATAAACCATTTCTTTGGAAAACATGGATTACAGTAAAAGCCTCAACTATGTGTGTGTGTGTATATATATATAT
>JARVLU010000380.1:18592321-18610705 GCA_031762415.1 Simpsonichthys santanae
ATATACTATATACTATATACAGTATATATATATATATATATACTATATACAGTATATATATATATATATACTATATACAGTATATATATATATATATACTATATACAGTATATACAGTATACACTGTATATAGGATATATAAAGGCATTTCAAACCCTTCCCACACTCTTGTGATATTCTAAACAACATTACTGAACTCAACGCTCTAAAAGAGCACAGAATGCCATGATTTCAGCTCCCTGCCTCCGCTGCTCACCTCCACCTGCAAGCGCTCTCGGTCACGCCCACTTCTCCGCTCTGCACGGCGAACAGCTGATCAGCTGCAGCAGGAAGTTTCTCCTGCAATGTGGGTTGCACCGAGCTGCAGGAGCTCTGGCCTGCACACAGGTGCAGCTGTTGCTAAATAATTTAAAATAATTCATTTAAAATAAAAAAAAATGTCATGTTGATCGTGCGGCTCATCAGTCAATCAGACAATTATGCATCGTGTCCACTCTTATTTTGAAAAACCGCGATAGAGTGAGTCCGCGACAAACGAGCCGCGAAGTAGCGAGGGACTGCTGTATACTTGTAATAAATGTAAGATTATGTAAGTGTTAAGGAGTGAGAACTTGGATAAGTTTATACTTCTACCCACTCCCCTGAATATGTAAAACAAAAGTTTTGACATGCTTTATTCTGTATTAATTACGGTAATTATTTATTTTTAACATATTCAAAAAATAATAAACTAATTAAATAACTGATTACCAATAACAAAAAAATATATATATATTTTAGATTTGAAATTAAAATGTGGCCTATTTTGAACAGGCCTTATTTTTTATTGTCATTTTTTATATCTTTGGTTTGAAAGGCTCTGTGTAGAAAATCAAAATAATCTGTAAGATTCGTAAAGAAACATTATTGTTGAATGTTTGGACAAGTATATCTACTTTGACTCTACCCCTCCCATATTAACTATATTTGACCATATCTTTCTTCTTTGCTCTCAGTTCTACTCGGGCCACCGTTCACCCCACATTCCCTTCCGACTTCTACACCTGGTGTGGACTCATGCACGTCATCTCGCAGGCTACGAGCAGCAAGATGCCCATGAGTTCCTTATTGCAGCACTGGATGTACTACATCGGCACTGTAAAGGAGACACCATCAGTAAGCTTCACACATGACCCCAATTAAAAGAAAAATGTAATTTAGATTAAATCGCTTCTTTAAAGTATTTACTTTCAGTCAGTTCAGGGTTTGCATTGTACACAGTCGCTCTTAACTAAATCAGTGCAGTAAGTTGAGGTTGAGCTACCTGCGTGCTCTTACTGGGCACAATGAGCTACCTAAAGAACATGGTGCCTTACATCAGGAGAAAAATACTGAAGGAGACTAACAATAGTGTATACCAAGGGGGCAGCCAGTAAGCAGTGTAAGGAATGTCAATAGGCCCTGCTGCAGTGTGATGGTAGGTTGACTCACGCACAGCACTTAGGTTTGTTCAGGGCGGCTGGAGAGAACTAGGACAGTTCTGAGGAAGCAGAGTCTGCAGGTGACTGGTAAAGAAAGAAGGAAATCTACAGAGTTTTTCAAATTGCTAAAGAGGCTGGTGATGATGTCACTTTTTTTACATTGCCTGTTCTTTGCAGGAGATGACAATGGGAAAAAGACCAACAATCCAAATCACTGTAATTGCATCATAGACCAAATCTTCACCGGGGGCCTGCAGTCAGATGTTACCTGCCAAGTTTGCCAGTAAGTTTATAGCATGCGTGTTTAATCAATCTATGTAAGCACCTTTGGTTTCTCTCTTCTGGTATTTACTCTTTCATCCATTTTCCCCTGATATTTTCCTCACAGCTAGGTAGATCCATGTAGACTCTGCTCATTCTATCAACATGTGTAAGAAGATGGGCAGCTCGTGTCCTCCCAGCTGTTCTTGTTCTAGACCCAGTCCCTGCAGAGCTACTTTAATAGAGGTTGTCTAGACAGCGGCACAATATAGGCGTTGCCTCGCCGCCCCCTAGAGCTGTCCTGTCGCATTAATGCATGCATGCTGCACTGAACTGCAAAGCACCTTGCCCAGTTTAGCAGACAAACTGGGTCCAGCTTATTGCTATGTTTTCTGCAGCTGCAATGAAAAAGACGGTTAATGCAGAACTTTGCTTTGTTCGGAGCTAACAAATATTCGAACCCCTTGATTTTACTAAAGAGCCTCGTTAACAAATTACAAGTGGCAAAACAATCAACATAATCTATCAGGCGTTTGAACAAAGGAGCTAACCTAATGGGGCTATGTTCCAGCAGCGTGGTACTCCAATCACCATAAATACTTGCATATTTGATTTATTGGCCTTCCACTAGTTCCTCTGCCTATTACAAAACCATGAGTCATCTCATTAACAATAGTAAAGTGCAGCAGCTCATCATTGTAAATATAACCACACATTTATGTGTACTCGCCTGTGGAAGCCACCACTTTGCCCAGGCTACGGTCCATCACTGTCTTTGTGTTCTAATAATAGTAATTCCTTTTTGCAAAGCCAATTTTCTCTGATGTAACCCTTCACTGAATCACAAATTGCTCTGCAGCTTCACTGTGGATGCACAATTTTCATCTCTCAGCAGAAGTAAAAGAAAAACAAAACGTGATCAAAACCCACAGAGGGTGTATCGTGTCAGGTTAAGCGGTGTGTACGTGTTGCAATCGATGTCATCATCCTTTCATCACTTGTAATAAGTGATAAACAGACACATACATTTATTCAAAGTGGAAACTGGTCTAACCTTTTTGTGTTTTTTGTGTTTTCTTGTATAGTGGCGTTTCCACAACGATAGACCCATTTTGGGACATCAGTCTGGATTTGCCAGGCTCATCCACGCCTTTCTGGCCCCTCAGCCCCGGAGGGGACGGCAGCACAGTAAATGGCGAGAGCCACCTGTCAGGATCCACCACACTCACAGACTGCCTGCGCAGGTACGGGTTTTTTTTTTTTTTTTTTTTTCCTCTCTCTTTGATGGCAATTGTCACTTCTCTTCCCTCCCCAGCCCACCCTGCCTTTTTTATTTTAAAATGTCAAAACAATTTATCAGCCAATTAGATTTTGAAGTATTTTACTGCACGAAATGAAAGGTAGGACAGATGTAAGACAGTTTTATTGCACTATTCTTCTCATGGACAAGAACACTAATCATGTTTATGCACTGTAGGAAAGAAATAAATGATTTACATCACGTTTTAAAATGTATTACCACACCCTGTCCATAACCTTTTCTTTCAATTGTAGTCAAACAGATTTAGTTTGCCCCCCTCACTTGTATGAAGAGTCACATATGTCGTCTGATCACTCACACCAACCCTGTTCTGCTTGGGTCTCATCTTCTCCCGTCACTAGTGTGATGGAGCAGGTGTGACCTCACATCTCCACTGCCTCCTCATTCCTGCAATTTCTTTTTCACTTTTCCTCTGCTTGTTTCATTCCCTCCTTTTCTCCCTGATTCCTGTTCCCCTCGTGCCCTCGGTCTCTACCTCTCGCGTTTGTCTCGCCCCCCTCGTTTTCTCACCTCCTTTCCTGCTGACATTTTTTTTTCACTGCAGCACCTCACACACCCCTACTTGCTGCAGCAAGTCTCTTAAAGGTACAGAGCAGGCTGCTGCTGTTGCCATGGTGATAGAGGCATTGGCGAGACCAGCAGGATTTTTGGTTTAGGGAACTAAAAGATGCAGAAAAATTTGAATGTTGTTTAATTATAGAGGCTAATTAGATTACTTTCAGCTGTTTGAGCTACAGATGTTTCAGGATTTAGAAGAACTGTGACTTAGCAAAAGAAAAATGGAAAATAAACAGTTTCTCCACTTTCTGAACATATTATTTTTCTGAGTTGCAGGTTTACACGGCCTGAGCATCTTGGAAGCAGTGCCAAAATCAAGTGTGGTGGTTGCCATAGTTACCAGGAGTCCACCAAACAGCTGACAATGAAGAAGCTCCCCATCGTAGCGTGTTTCCATCTCAAAGTGAGTCAGTAGTGATGTTGGCCATCACTCCCAAACAGTACAGCTTTATGATTAGGACCACGTAGCATGGCCAAACTATTTCTGATTCATAATTTAGCTCATCTTATTGACGTGTGCATGAGTGTGTTCATAATTTAATGTAGTTGTTGCTTTGCCTCCTGCAGTTTAGTGCTTTCACGTAGTGTCCCAGGACACCTCTAATGACTCTCAACTTTCCATGTTTTATTTATCATACAGTACTGAAGACGATTAATATATTATTAATATTCAACCAAACAGATTTTAATGGATTGGCTAAAATAAATTTAAGGCTCCAATTATGTTGTCTGGTGTAAACGTACACATCTGCTTTCAGTTCTTTTATAATCTGATATTGTTTTCCTTCTCATTTTTCTTTTTTCTCTAGCGGTTTGAGCACTCTGCTAAACTGCGAAGGAAGATTACTACGTACGTTTCCTTTCCTCTAGAGTTGGACATGACACCCTTCATGGCATCCAGGTGAGACTCCAGCAGACGTTAGGATTGCTTTGCTTTCGCCGCAGCGCACTCATTTGTTCTTTCTTCTCAGCAGAGGCGAACAAATTCACTTTCATTTTGTTTGCATGTATATTGATGAAAAGCTTATATAAGCAGCAGCATTTTGCATCCAGAAGGAGCATTAGTTGCTCAGGCTTGGACCTTCATTCATTAATTGTGTTATTCTGCCACCTAGTGGTTTTATCAGTTAAATGTTTTAACTAGGTGTGTGTGACTGTAATGTCTTCATTTTCTTATCTTCTACAGTAAAGAGAGCAGAATGAACGGGCAGTATCAACAGTCAGTGGAAGTATTAAACAATGACAATAAGTGAGTACATGTGGTGATGTGCAACTAGTTTTATTAACCCCATTTTCAGCCGTTATTCGAAAATACTGTTCAGCATTTTAAGACTTGGAAGTATCCGGCTGCGACCGTCTCTAATTAAATCCGTTTCAAGCTTATTAAAAGATGCTTAGTTTTCCTCATTTATGGCGGTTCTCATTTTCCAGGACATTTACTCTGACTTTATTGTCTTAATAAAATAGTTTCTTGTGGTGAAGATGATTTCAGATTCCTTGTTTTATGAAAAGAACAACAGTTGTAGGAGCACTGTTGGATAATTATAGATTAAAATTAATGAGGGGACACTATCAGCTCTTTATTTTTGTTTGCTAATTTACTTTTTTCAGGTATTCATTGTTTGCCGTGGTCAACCACCAAGGCACGTTAGAGAGTGGCCACTACACCAGCTTCATCCGTCAACACAAAGACCAGTGGTTCAAATGTGATGATGCCATCATCACCAAGGCCAGCATTAAGGACGTGCTTGATAGTGAAGGGTAAGAAATAATCTAAAACATCGTCGCTAATGTGAACTACTTTTTATGTATGCAATCTAATGTATGTGTTTCTTTTCTCTGTTAGGTATCTCTTATTCTATCATAAACAGTTCCTAGAGTATGAGTAGTTTCTGTGACTACTAAGCACGAAGAGCCACTTCTTCAAAGGAGGGTGTCAAAGACTGGGGGGCAGGATGAAGTGCAAACACACAAACCTACCTGAAACCTTTTGACCACCAGTCTGCTCCTCCAGCTGGGCAGGACATAAAGACATGTAAAGTCATGCAAAAGAAAAACAAACTTTAAAAAAAGCACTGAGCTACTTCTTGGTATCTACTTGACAAAACTGAACGAAGAAGAGAGCTGGTGGAGGAGTCGGCCGTCGTCGGTTCAGGCTTGATCAGAGAGAAGAGCCCCCCCCATACACACACGCGCACACTTCAACCTCTCATTTCCTCTTCCTGCTGCAGTGATGGAGTTCAGGCACGTGGATTTTTTTTTCTTCTTACAGTATTCTTCCTCCCCCCGTGCACCTCCCTAAAACACCTTACAGTTCTCTCCCATGGTGCTCTCATTTCAACTGAAGCATTTAACTCGCTCGTGATGGAGGACAGTATGACATCATGTGCATCAAGGACCGATTGCAAAAAAACAACAGATTATATATATATATATATACATATATATATAAATTAGTGTATCATGAACGTTACAAGGACATTTTAAAGGTATGGTTAAGATGCGTATCAGTTGTGAAATTAGCTATGAAATACTGTATACATCTATTTTTAAAGAGCAGTGAAACATGGGAGAGCATAGCGAAGCTGCCTTGGCCGGTTGCTGGTGAAGCGCTGCCATGGAAACGAAACAGATTTATTTACGCCGTTCATTATTTTCATTTTAAAGTCTGGTTGAGGGCAGGGAATATCTATTTTTTTAGCAACTTAATGACATTTTGTTTACTTTATTTTTATTTTTTATTGTGTTTTCTTAAAGATTTCAGTACTTTCATATGTCCCTAGCTGTCCTGGTACTGGAAATGTTTTTTTGGGCATATTATACTTTCATTCTTGTGGAATTGTTGGTATAATGACGGTGTTGATACATTGGCTTACTTTTGATGTTTAGAAATCATGTGCTGAATATGAGCTTTGGGTTACATGTGGCATTCTCAAAAAAAACTGTGAATGCCAGATCTGGTCCTATATGTGAGGATTCAAAGGCCACCTTGAACCTTCTGTGCAACAGACAAAAAAAAAAATCATTTTACAACACCGCGTGCAACTGGGCTCGCACCAGATAACGTGATAAATCGGTAACGGTTTAAGGTTTGCTCTTAAATGTGAATTTTGTTCTGTGGTTCAGAAAATGGAAGGGTGAATGTATGAGATTGTATAGAGGGTAACACACATTGCACATTTATGGGGGACTATTTGACCACAGCCTGAATCCATCAGTGTTAAACTTCTCTATGGCAACTGTGGTTCGTGGTTTGTTTCGCCTCTGCAGTGCGGTAAACTTGATTCAGTAAGTATGCTGTCAAGTCACACTATAGATTATGCACATACACATCAGGGTCACTGTAATTGTATGAAAAGTACAACGATAATATTCCCTCATGTTGAAAAAAAAATGTTGCTCTATCATGCCAGAATATGGAGAGGAGAAAAAAAAAAAAGCACCATCTTTTTGTTTTGCTGCTGAAATCACTATGAAACATGCATATCTTCTGGTCTGCTGCAGTTTTTGGAAGAGTGAAATCAAACACTTGTCTGATGGGTCACTTTGGTTTTGTTGCATCACAGAGCAGTTAGGCCTTCCAAGGACATTCAGGGAAACCATTCACAAAAACAAAGAGGAGAGATTCATTATCTGTTTCAGTAATTAAACTCTCACCAAAACTGGAATGTCTATGTGGTGTGCTGTCTTTTTGTCTCATCTTTCTTCTGCACTAAGACCAGACCGAGGAGGGGGGAAGCGCTGTAGTGCATCTGAGCCAAATCTGTCAGTAGTTTTTAAACGTGTCGGCTGTCTATTTCCTGCATTACTGCTGAGTTATTATCATGGCAGGACAGGAAAAGGAAATATTAAAACAATGTCAAGAGTTCATGGACTGAATAAAAAAACCTACAGTTGCATACATGTGGAAGATTTGTGTCTTGAGCTTTGAGCACCTTTTCCTTATGCACTTGATTTTGGCGCCACCTTGTGGCCACATTTAGAAGCACAACACAGTCTGAAAAAAATCCTTTGTCAAGACAAAATACACATTCCAGACTGAAAAATATTTTTCTTTTTTAAGCTATTTATCTAAAAAGCTTTACATTAGAATTTATTTTCATATTGTTATGAAATGCTGCACATTTCTAAGGCAAATAGGTCTTGATATTTCCTGGAAATATCTGATGTGACTAATTGTGATTTAATTGTGATTTGTACAAATTTGATTATTTTGGTTGGGGGGCGGGGGGGGGGGGGGGAGACAAAATGTCATGTGAAAGTAAAACTTTAAATTGATGTAAAGAGCTCACTGTTAATTAAAATATTGTTTTTCAGTATTTGAATTGGCTCTTAATTTTAATATGTTCATTTAGAAAACACATTTCACCTAAAAAAAAATCTTAATCTTTATTCATGTCAACACAGCTGTGCACAGACATCACTCATTTATTTTTGCTTTAAACTAAGCAAAAAGGTACAAGGGACATAATTCCATATACTGTACTGATAAAAACGTTGTACAGAAACATTTCAACTTGTGAAAACTACACCATTAAATCACAGATGGAACAAAAAAGCAGTTTAGAAATGTAGGCCTTATGAACAACTATTAATACTGCTTAATATGATATTTGCTACTATGATGCTAAGTGTCCGTTTAGCACTGGCTTACATTTTATACCACACTAGAATAAATATAATCCATTTTACAGCTATTCAGACATTTGCTTTTACTGCACGGTGCTCTTAATATAGTATTTGTCTTTTTTTTTTCTTTTTCTTTAGGCATCTGTGAAATGCCCACATGCATAATTCATGCCTCAAGTTGTCTCATTAACATACTAATGAATGTTTCTGTGCCATTAACACACTGGTCACTGTTGCTATAGAAATATATGACACAACAGATGAGCCATATCGTTTGGCGTTATTAAAAATGATTAAATAAGACCCGATTCAGAAATCCAAAGATAGAAAATGTAATCTGATTACACAGATAAGGTCTGAATGTGAGATAAGGACATTATATGCACATTTTCCGAACAACATGCTCAGATTTGTTCTAACACCTTTGCGTTGTGATTTTTGTCAGTTGAGATCGCACCAACTCAAAGCACACACACACACACTGACAGATTTTATGTGCATTAATCAGAACCTTTCTGTTGCTTTGATGCATTGTGAGGACGCCTCCAAATGTAGTGTAAATAAATCACTCGGATAGTAATCTGACTCTGGCAGCAGACATGCAGGTTGTCAGGGTGAAGTGTGGACTGTGGTGCAGTGCTGTGACGGTGATGAAGGAACACCACAATCTCTTGAGGATGAGTGTTCTAGCCCTTCACAAATTCAAATCAAACATCCTCAGACTGTTGCCTCCCAGACGCAGCAGGTTGTCAGAAAACTGCAACAAGGGGCAGCAGGAGAGGAGCTATACATCTTAAAAGATCAACATAAAATAAGACTTCCATCACTATATAACTTTGGAGCTTAATTTGTCTTTGAGTTTGCTCAAATAAAAACTCCAATAAGTGGACAGCAGAGGGTACAAATCTTTCCTGAAACGTTAAGTTCCATGCGCTGACATAAACACACACTATAAACATGAAGCCACACGATTCATATTAAATTATTAAGAGTCATACAATCCAACATAAAGTAACATCTGCAAACTATGCAGTGACACAGAACATTTACCCCACAGAAATTTAAGGTACTAAAAACCATTTACCACCGTGCAACATCTTTTACCACCTTTTATACATCTTTGTAACACTTTGGTTAGAACCTCCTTCATGCAGTGGCAATTTTATCCTCGTTTTGGGTGTGCTCAAGCACCCCTAAATTTTAAATCAGCACCCCTGAAAATTTTGGATTTTGGGAGGAAACTGTTCTGAAACCTTAGATTCACCAAAATATTGATAAAATTTGGAATAAATATGGAATAAATGATGACGCTTTTAAAGTAACAGCTATGATTTTTTTTTTTTTTTTACACGACTCTGATCATCAATACCATCTCAATCCAGTAGCTAGCATATCTGTATTGTGCGTCGCAACACACTTGTACTTGGCAGTTTTCGACCAAGGGTGGAAGGGTGGTGTTAGGGTGCATGAGAGAAATGGAGCGTGTTCTATTCACACAAGGAGAGCTGTTGGTCAGGTTACTTCTTGTTGCTCTCTTAAATAGTTTTTGAATCAAGCGTTTACAAATTTAGTTAATCGTAGATGTTTGAGAGCCTGTTAAAGAACGCAGGAAATGACATCTACTTTATTCAAAATTTCTGAGGGAGGAGCCCCAGACCCCCCCACCAGTGTGTCCCCCAACATTAGAAATGCTTCTGACGCCAATGGCCACTCCGTTGTTCAAGCCAAGAGTCATTGTCAGCACTGGGGGCTGAGCACCCCTAAAGGTCAGATTCTAGAATCGCCCCTGCCTTCATGTGTTGCCAGACATGAACCGTATCAGTCTATGACTTGAGTTATGCATGAAACTAGAGTGGAATGTGACAAAAAACAGCCATTTACTGAACATTGTTGCACACGTTTACATTTAACACATCGGTGGTACAAGCAGCTCTGTTACTGATGTTTTTACATAATTCACTTCCGATTCAGGGATTCAAAACTAAATGGCAAAAATCTGTTCATGAACTCTACAATTTCTTTTTTGCCTTTTTTCTTGTACAGTTATTTACAGATAAATCCTCTTCTTGCGTTTCTTTTGACAGTGGGTTATTTACATGATGTAAGCATGTTCTGTTTTGCTGTGATTTTTTTTTTTTTTTCTCAAAACAGCCGAACAGACGTATGGAAACTTAGCACAGGCCCTCGGCTGTAAACAACATATATGATCCAGAGTCTCCAGGAAAAAAAATCCATGTTTCCTTGGGGACCCTTTGCAAGTGGGTGTTGGTGTTTGTTATCTCTCCTCAGGTCTGTAACACCGAGTACTGAGAGGTGTCAACCACATTTCATTTGCAGCAAGCTGAGGAGAATTGTTGGAACCATTGATTTTTTTATTTCTTCCCAATAATAGATATAACCAACGTGACAAAAGGAGCACTATGGTTTGACATTACTTTATTTTGAATTCCGGTTATAACCTCGTCCTCAACTAAAGCTTCATAGTGGAGTTCTTTAGATAGATCAAAGATGAACTTCCTCCAGCTTCTTCTTGTGTGTTTGTAAAACCTTAGATGCTGGTCTGAAGGTCACCATTTAGCAAAGTACTCTGGGTCTCTGTGGGGTCATTCATCATGCGAGACTTGTCCTGCCGGCTGTCACTGCGCTCCACCTCATCCAGCCCTCCTACCTTCTGAAGGCACAGAACGTTCTGGAAACTCTTCTTGAAGTTCTCCGACAGGAAGGCGTAAAGGATGGGGTTCGCGCAGCTGTTCGCGTACCCCAGAACCACCACAAAGGCGAAGGTGCTCCTCAGGATGGGAGTGGTGCTGATGGTGCCCGTCACTGAGGTCACGTTGAAGACGTAGAAAGGCAGCCAGCAGAAAACGAACACCGCCACCACGATGGACACCATCCTGGTGACCTTCCTTTCTGAGCGTTTCCTCTTGGAGGAGCCCACGCGGATGCCCGATGACTTCACCTTGATGATGATGAACAGGTAGCACAGGCAGATGACCATGAGGGGCAGGAAGAAGCCCAGAACGAAGGTGTAGAACATGAAGGCCGTGTAGTAAGCTTCTTGAGGCTCAGGCCACACAATGGTGCAGAAGCAGCCGCTGGGCTTTGTGATCACGCCACTGTAGATAACAATGGGCAGATTAACCAGCAGAGACACCCCCCACACCGCTAGATTGATGGTCTTGGCAATGCAAGGCTTCCTCCACTTTGTGGACTTAATAGGATGCACCACTGCCAGGTAGCGGTCAATGCTCATTACCATCAGGCAAAAGATGGAAGTGAACTGGTTCAGAGAGTCCACCGTCATCACGACCCTGCAGAGCACGAGCCCAAAAGGCCAGTGGACCAGTGCCAGCTGGATGGCGATGAACGGCAGGCCAAGCATAAAGAGCACGTCTGCCACCGCCAGGTTGAGGATGTAGATGTTGGTGACCGTCTTCATCTTGGCATAGCGCAGGATGACGTAGATAACGAGGGCATTTCCACAAAGACCCACTGCACAAACCAGGAAATACATGCAGGTGATGACCACGGTGCTGGTTCTGGTGAAGCTGTCGGTGTAGTTCCCGCTGGTGCTGGACTCGTTTTCCTGCACGAAGCTGTTGTACGTGAGGTGCTCTGATGAGTTCGGAGCGGGTGATGGGAAAACACAGGGTTCCATGATGCTCCCGTCTCTCCCAGTCTAACGCTGGTTATGACATCCCACCTGCACATGAAAATAGAGTTAAATACTGATTGTGCCCCATGAAATAAAGTTTTATCAGCATTTTATTTTATTTTTATTTTTTTGTCCTGGCTTGACTTGCTGACGCCGAGTTCACCTGGTCCACCTGCTGTCACATGACATTTTGCAATGAAGCGCATGAGTGACAACACACACAACACAATGTGTGTTCAGTGCTTTGAGATATACTTTTTTTTTTTTTTCTTGTCACGCAAAAGGACAGCCATTTTTGGAGGGAACTTATTGATTTTATATCTCGATCCCTTCCCCAGAGAACAGACCTGACTGAAAGCACAACTGAAGAAGAGCTCAGCTGGATCCAGACCTTTCTAGCACTGGCTGGACCGCTTTGTGGATCAGGCCCACTGTGACCAAGGGAAAGAATTCCACACACAGAACAACCACAAGTTCTCCAGGAAGACATGCTTGCAATTTCCCATGCTGACAAATGATCAGCTGTGACCAGTTATGTTGAATTCTTTCCTGGCTGTTTTCATTCAAGACTTGGCATGGACGTAAATGAACCCCTGCCTAAGTAATTGAATGAGGGAGAATCGCAGTCGTGCCAGTAGCCTTGCTGCTGTCATACTCACTGCCAGTACACAGGAGGCAAACACAATCTGACAACTTAGTTCATAGCCAATAACATAAGTGGTTTTATTATGCCAGTTTGTCTGGGTTTTTTCCCCCTGCAGCAGCAAGATATTTAGGACTGTGGGGAATTTTTGGTGAACAAATGTTGCTAAAAGGATTGTTTGAACTCGACAATAGATAAATGCAAATTTGCTGCACGCACAGTTGAAGAAACATTGTGTTTGCTCTGTGCAATCATTTACATGAACAAATAACTATTTAAAAAAAAGCCTTTTAAAAGAAATCTATTAGGGATGCACGGTATTATCGACATATCGGTATCGGTTGATATTAGTGATAAAGATAAAAATCGGATATCGACTATTCCATCAAAATAACTAACTGATATAAAAGGCGCTGTTTTTGTAGGACAGCCCAGTGACAAGGATGCCTGCAGCGGCAGCACAACGTGATGACGTCACACGGGCCTACGTGGTGGAGAGTACAATTCAAAATGTCAGCAGTGTGGAAGTTTTTTTTTTTTTTTTTTTTTTTAATTGAAGATGTCGTATTCCGAATATTTATGGGCTACATTGAGCCTTGCTACATCATCTCCAGTCTGAGATATTTTTCCGACGTAACCTTACCCGAGTAACAAGCCGTCATTTCCGACATCATTGAGAAACTAATAGCTATAGCATTTGGCTGAGTTTTACCACAGACATGTGGACGTTGTGTTAGCCCTGTTAGCATGATTAGTCTTACGGCACAACGGATAGACATAAACTTTGAACTTAAAAATGATGTCCTTCATGCGCAAGAGTGCAGAGGACCCCACACTGCAGGAACCTGGAACAAGCCTCCACAAGTGAGACAGCATTGCGGTGACTAACACTAATAAATAACATTTAACACTTTTCATTTAATATGTTAAAGTGCTATGCACATGGCTCTTACTGAATATACGTCACCAGCTCTTACAGCTGTTGCACACGTTTTGCAGTAAATAAGCCTAAATAAGAGCGCTGTGTTCTAACAAAGGAACATATATAAATATCGGCATCAATTATTGGCCAAATAAGTTTTAACATATCGGCAAATCGAACATCAGCCAAAAACACAATTTCTATTGTATAATTATCACAGTCACCATCATTGTGACAGAATCCATTAAAACATTTTGTTTCAGACCATGAGGCTGTCATTTAGAGGAAAATCCAAGAAAATGCATGTTTTTTAAAAAAAACTGTCACTTTAATTTGTTCTCCCAATTAATAATGTTCTTTAGTAATAATAATAATTAAATCATCTTAGCTGTAATATTTGGTTCCCATGTGAAGTCTGGACATGTCAAGTAACACGCAGCCTCACTGAAGGCAGAGTAAAAGCATCGAGGTCATGTCAGTCATTAACAGTGTTGAGAAACTCTGCACACATCAGCCCAGATTTCTGTTTGGACTGTGCGCTTTGAAGTAGCACATGCACAAATACACCTCCCCTCAATAATCCAACCTTCATGTCTCACATATTGTTATAATTATATCATTGTGCACTAATTACACTATAGGGCTGCCTCCGGTTTCTACATGCAAGCTTGAGTAGATGCTTTTTGAATCATCTTACCTGTAATTGTTCTTTAACAGCCACGCGATGCGCCACTTCTTTAAAGTGTGTCAGTCACAGCAGATCCATCTTCAAATGTCCTTTCACTTGATTCGAAAAGGAAAAACTCTCGATACTTTAAAATGTCCTCTCAAGAATCCCATAACGAGTTGCGCACTGGCACAAGAACAAGCGGCTCTGATGCGCTCGCGGTGCGTCGCGCGCTCCGACTGTCTCCAGCCGGAGGGCGCAGGGATGTTAAAGGAGGCTCGTGAGCTGCACCGAGGAGGTGCTGAGGAGCCTCACCTCTTGAACGAGGAGGAGAGACTCTGTTCCACGAGCAGACAGTCGCTCCTGTGTAAAAGACGAGCGGGTTCACGGTGAGCGCACCCAGCTTTCAGGGATGCCTTCGGCGCTTTGAAGCGCGCGCTCGGAGCCACTGAACGCACGAGCAGATAAAAGTTCAAGGCGTAAAAGGTGTCTGTAAAGTCAACACAGAAAAATATGCAACAGCTAAACATGATAACACCAAAATATTTTACAAATAAGTTCAGATTTTTTTAAGTGAAATTCAGTGGAAATGTTATACATGGTCAATATCTTACCTGTTGTAGATGGATCATTGAACGAAAATTTGGAGAACTGAAGTTTAATTTAGAATGGCTTAAGGAGCTAATAAATCCAAACACTATTTTATATAATCAGTTTTGCTTTATTTACCCTATTAGTTACATAAAATATATGACTATATGCAAGAGCAAATCGGAGTACCTAGCACTTTCAGTTCAGTCTGAAGCACTTTCAACAGGAACTTCATTCTATTTCTGCAAAAATACCCCGTGAGGAGAAATTTGAACCATATTTGAGTTGTTTTCAAACAGCTGCAATTTATTTAGGTCTTAGTCTAGCTAAACATCTTGTCAGTCTGGTCAGAAAGAAACTAGTCCCTCACTACTTCGTGCTTCAACTTTCACGGACTCGCTCTTCTGTGGTTTTTCAACATAAGAGTGGATAATACACACAACTGGCTGACTGATGGATGAGCCACACGAGCGGCATGGATTGTTTATTCAAAATAAATTATTTAAAATGATTTAGCACCTGCTGCACCTTTGTGCAGCCCACAGGTGCAGGGAGAAGCTCCCTCTGCAGCATATCATGATCTCCTCTCTGCCATGCCCACATTTCTCCTCCCTGCTGCAGCAGCTTTATCTGTCCAGCTGCACCAATCAACTTTTTTCTTCCAACTTAAAATTCAAAAGTACGTTGCATCATAAAATTGTCATAATCACAACATGTAAAAGTGTAAAAGTTATTTTTAATTACTTTAGAACTTCTATGTTCAGTTGTTACAGTGTAATTGATCAAGAAGTACATTTCTGCTCCGTGCTGCATATGCTGTGTGAAGGGTTAACCTTTTGCTGTCCTGCTGCACTTCTCTTCTCTACAATTTACATTTAAATACTGTGATATTTCAAATATTTCAAATATTGCAGTTTTTACTTTTAAATTGTTTATTTACACAGAAGGAAGGAGATTGGGAGCAAAACTTGAACTTGGACTACTGTATCCTTACTTCACGGTTTTTCACGTATCGCATGGGGTGTGGCCTCCTAAACCCTGTGATATTTATTATTAACCTTTATTTAAGCGGGGAAATCCCATTGAGATCACAGATCTCTTTTGCAAGGGAGGTCTGGGCCTGAAGGCAGACTCACATGCATGTTTTCGGTCGAGGGCTGAGGAACTATTATATTTTACTCCAAGTTGAAACTGTTCAAAGAGCTATCTGCAACAGGTAAGATAGTAACAGTTTACAAACTTTTTTTTTAAACTCTGCTTTAAAATAACTGAACTATTGCTTTAAGAATGTTTAAGACAGAAAATATTTTGAAGTGTTTAGTTACACAACATCACCCAGTTATGAGTGAACTGTTTTTAAATGATGTTGCAGTCTCTTAAGATCCTCACTTGATTATTTGTCGGAAGAAATCCTTGATGACATCACTAAAAGTTGATGCTTTGCCTTGACTTTACTGCAGTCGTCTTCAGGCACCATTTTATTTTTTAATTTTTTTTTACTTTGAATCCAGCCTGAATGAGCTCGGTTGAAATGATTGACTGATCCATCACAAAACATTTCACTTCCCAATTTTTAAAGAGTCCCGTGTGTTGCTCTTTGAGTTGCTGCACTGTGAAGCACAGTTCAGGATTTTTTGCTCAGTTTGATCAAATCTGAGTTGACAGTCTTCCGTACAAGTTCAGAAATCATCCGGCTGCTTCTGTCCTCTGTCACATCAGTAAACACTGGTGAGCCATCATTAGAAGACATGCGTGACTATAAACTGCCTCAAGTATTTTATATTGCTTTTGTTTTGTTAGGATTATAAGTCAACATTTGCTTCCTGTCAATATGACAGTTTAATCTCAGATTTAATTTGTTCAAAGAATGTTGTTCCAGAGGGTCTATTTGTCTTTAATCAAGTTAAAAAAAGGTCTTTCTAATGTTTTCAATGGTGTGTAGAAAACCCTGTGTGGTATTTATATTGGATAATGAACATTTCTACCTCCTGCAGAGTCTTGTTCACTAGAAGACAGTAGGAAATATGTTTTTATTTTTTTATTTGTTTTACCATGGAAAGATGATTCATTTCACTCAACATTAACTTAATGTAGTCTACAGTTCAGTTAATCACTTTTAATGTACTGTAAATTAAATAAAATAAAAAAAAGTATTAAAACCAGCTTGGTTTGGTTCAAAAACCAGTTAAAATATCAGACATGGTACATAAATTAAATCATGGTTAAATCAAATTTGATGAAATATTACAAATTTGCATTTCTAATAGACTTTTAAAAACTTGTTTTTTTATGTTGTATGCGTGCTGAAGGGCAGTAAGGCGGTGCAGTTGACAGAGATACTGCCTCGCAGTGAGAAGGTCACCGGTTCAAATCCCAGCCGGTGGCGTTTCTGGGTGGAGTTTGCATGTTCTCTTCGTGCATGTGTGGGTTTTCTCCAGGTAAAAAGTACTCGAGTTTCCTCCCACAGACCAAAAACATGCATGTTAGGCTTACTGGTAAATTGTCTCTAGGTGTGAGTGAGAAAGTGAATGGTTGTTTGTCTCTATGTGTCACTGTGATGGACTGGAGACCTGTCCAGGGTGTCCCCTGCCTCCTGCACATTGACTGCTGGACATGGGCACCAGTGAGCCCCACGATCTGAAAAGGAAGAAGCAGGTAAAGATAATGGATGGATGGATGGATGGATGCTGAAATCCATCAGAATGTAGTCAACCTCCTTGTCCTTGGTTGTCACATTTGACAACAATCATTATTTGCACACATTTCCAGATTTGCTGTAAAATGAACTCCAGGTTATAACAAAACACAAAACAAAAACTACAACATTAATAAACAAACAAACAAACAAAACATGTGCTTGTACACTGCTGGTATAGGCTTCAAGGAAGATAAAAGATTAAGGATTAACCTTAAGGCACGTCCATTTTTTTTTTTTTTTCAGGTTTATTCTCACTGATTTTGGACTATTGCATGATCATACATTAGATGTAAGCGATGTGGGAAGCATCAACCTGAATTTCAGCTTAGTCCGAGCAGCCAATTCAGGGTTTGTCAGAACAAATTTATACAAGTTTTCAAACTGTCCATTAATTAGGAAAGTTTCTTCAGAAACGAGTGTCTAATTTAGACTTTGCACAGTTTAAACTTTGTCTGCAGCAGAGAAGAGCTCAGTCAAGGCCACTGAATGTGAATGATTCCACATCCTTTTAGATAAACAACATCAAACACACACATATGCACCCCCCCCCCCCCCCACACACACACACACACACACACATTTACCACACAAACAGACGCATCTGCACTATAAGAAAGAAAACTTTGTGGGAAATAATGAACAACTGGAGAGCAGTAGTAGAGCCTGTCAGGTTCTGAGGGTGACAGATGATAAAACAAGGAGTTTTCGTGACAAAGAAAAAAAATAAAATAAAAGCAATCGTCATGTGCAATGTTTCTTTCGTTCAAACTAACAAATGTGTACCAGTCCATGGAAATAACACTGAATGATGTGCTGGTTAAAATCGTGAACTGGGTCTTTCTTTGCTAATTGTTCCATAGAAAGTTCAAGCACCTGTCAGTTAGAAGCCTTGATTTAAAAGCATTGATTATATTTCCTGTGTGAGTGTGTGTGTGTGTGTGTGGGGGGGGGGGGGGGGGTTAAAAAGCATTTAGAACCC
>JARVLU010000380.1:18714941-18732351 GCA_031762415.1 Simpsonichthys santanae
AAGCTGAGATAAAATACATATGCATATGCAGATTGACATATCACACCTCACAGTAAGGGTTTGTTAAGGTCTTTGTTAATCTAATTCACAGATGAGGCCCCTCTGGTCCCATCTGATAGGTGTGACACCGGCTATGGATTCGTCCTAAAGCTGCATTATAAGTTTTTGAAAGTTGAAATCTGAGGCCTCCTCCTCTGTTTAGAGATGGCTTCTCTTTTTTGCATAGATGACTTCCTTCACCCCCCTCTCAAACCATTGGTCTTACTGGTCCAAAATGTGCACATTTTGGTCCTCAAATGAGTGTCCCTTATCTGTGAGGTGGAGGTGAACAACTGAGTCTTGTCCTGAGGAGGTGGCTCCCCTGTGTTGAACCATGCGTCTGTGAAGTAACTGTTTGGACATAAAAAACAATAAGGCAATTGTTTTTGATCCACTCATAGGGGTAAAATTCTCACCAGTCCGATAGTATGCCAAGTTCGGTTTAAAATCAGTCTGAGCGCATGACTGTTTCCAGCCTGCTTACTGTTAGCTCACCTGGTGTTTATTGTAAAACAGATCTCCACTGGCATTTTTGCACAGGTGTTATAGCCCCAAGTAATGTAATGAGTAATTGCATTCCAGAAAAAAATAATTCATTTACACAATATTCTGAAGGGGGAAAAAAAAAAAACATAATAATTGGAAAACAAATCATGGACAAGTACATGCAAGCCACAACGAGGTGGAAACAGGAACACACGGCTCAATTTGACCATGTATGGAAACAAATTCAGTTGTATAATAAAACCACAGTTGGTCTGCATGCAAGAAAGTAAGAAAGGCCCCATCACAAGTACTGTTCTGGTTGTATTTATTTTATTTTTATTTTTTTTGTATGTTCTGTCACATACTTACACAAATCTGTAATTTCTATTACTCAGAGTTTCACATTTTTTGATTTGTACTTCCACCTCATCTAATGCATATTAATTAGCTACATTAATTTCTTCTAAGCCGGCCCAAATGCATCTGTTTTACCTGTATAAAGCTGCACACACTTCAGAAATAAATATATGTGTGTGTAGGCGTTGACAGGTGTGTGGGTGGCCACTAAAATTAGTACATCATTTGCAGAAACAACTAAATAAATTAAACGTTCTTCCTCATACACAAGCTCTCAGACAGACCCAATTATAACTGGAAATAGTGGCAGAGAGGAATTTAACCGAACCGGACCTGCGCTCTGATCAAAAACGCAACGGGTGGTTTGTTTTGGCACATCTCGCTGTTTACACTGTCAGGTTCCCAAACCTCTTCGACTATCGATGAACAAAATCTATGATGAAATGCTCAACGCCACCAGCCAATACTGTTTCAAAGCTAAGGTACACGCTGCTTGTAAATGCATAGAGTAAATACTTTATATTTTACAACAAAGCATAAGCAACAGTGTCTGTTTTATGGTTGAGACACCACAACCAGATGCAGATCAATAGGGAAAAGCACTTCCTGTTCGAAGTTTTCCCTCAATCACTCTTTAATCCTACCTGTCACACAGATGTGTTAGTTTTGTCGTGTCTACGAGGAGCTTCATTTTTATTTCTATTTTTCTCCCTGGTGGCTCATCCCAGTGTGGATGAGGAGGTGTTTGCATTGGAAACAAAATTTCCCCAGTCAATAATGAAGCACAGGCCTTAACCGTGGTCTTCCACTATCTACAGCAGGCAGCGTGGGAAGGTTGGTGCACTTTTTGACCCCGTGCACCACCGCATCACAATGTCCTTCATCACGCGAGAAAGGAATGCTCCTCATCTTTTGTTTTTAGCATCCGTGGCACTTATGGAGTTGAGAGTGCACTATAGAATGATCACTAGCCCTGGCATCTTGCCGCTGTATTCTCCTCCGAGGTTATTCTCCAGCAGGATTTGTGGGAAGCTCTCTGTCTCTTCTGGGTCTTTTAAATCACTTCAAGCGCTACTGAAGCCTTTTTTCACCCAAAGCGGGCACCAATCTAATGGCATAATTTGGACCTGCACACATCCAGAGAATTACCACCCCTCTTTTTTCCCCTGTGCCTAAAGTTTTTTTTTGTTTTTTTGAACAAGGGAAAACAAAAGGCTGGCCCAGTGAAGCGCATCTCAGCTTGCTGGCTGAAAAGAGGGGCCCCTTTCATGGCTGTTTATGAGCTCCCCTCTTCAAAAACACACATACAAATCACATCCAGTTCCCCAGTGGTACAGGGATGATTGTAGGGGGGTGGTGGTGGTGAAAGGCTCTTGGAGTCTTTCTTCCCTTTTCTGTGCCACTTGGTGTATTTCCACTGTGCCACCCAAAAACATTTGATCTCTCAGCTTGCTTTCACAAAGCAGATACGTTTTCCCTGTGAAAACATTTTCAATATCTCAAATTGTGAACAAAATACCAATTGTTTCAAAATGAAAGAAACAATGTCTAACTTGAAATATCTATCAACTTTCACTACAGCTGCATCTAATGTCAGCTGTAACAGTAAAATTGGTTTACACTAACATGTCATTGGAAATTGCCTATTTTTTTTGTTTACTTTATTTCTGCCTCTCATTGTGTATTGCAAGGTATTTTAATATTTTGTTCATTTAAAACTTTTCTAACGTGTTGGTAACTAAAACTATGAAAACACTGATTTTTATTTTAAATTTGATGGACAAATCTAATATTTTACATTATTAATAGTGTTTACTACTAGCATACAGTATATTTGTTTTAAATAAATGTTCTATTTGTTTATATTGTTGTATAATCTTGTTATCTTGTCAGTTACACAATTTAAACAACATTTATGACCATTCATTTCAATAGAAAATCGTTTCTGAATCAAAAATTGATTCTGAATTGAATCGTGACACCAAAAATTGTAATTGAATCTTATATCTTTGATATAATATGAAAAGTTTTAGTGGTTAACTTTTGCACCAGTTTGCTGTTTAAAATTGGGTTGGGTCCATCCAAAATGAGATAACCGCCAGACAAAAAAAGACAAACTTGAGAAGTGAAGGAGGAAATCTGAGTGGTGCTTTTAGTTTTGAACAATATGGAAATTATTAAAGTACATAAATGAGAGCAAATATCATAGTGACCAAAGAGGTCCTAAAGTGGGTGAGTCATGATTCAGGCTCTGCAACATGTAAACTGAAATTTGTTGGAACATGTGGCTCATATATTAGATTCAGAAAGTTGTTTTATTTAGAATAAAAGAACAATAGTTGGAGTATGATTGTGCGGGGCTTTGGTTTTCAGTCCGTGCAACAACTTCCAATGGAACTGTCTGTTTTTGATTCAGTGTCATATAGTTAAATTCTGTGGATTCTCTGAAACACTTAATGATATTTTGTACTGTAATGAAACCCAGAAATCCACAGCAATTTGACAAATATTGTTCTTTAATGCTTTGTTTGTCCACATGACTCAGCCTTGGCGTCCTCAAACACTGACCTGTTGCTTATTAGCTTAACTAGTTGTGGGATTTTCTACCAGATGTTTTCTTTTCTCAAATTTTGATTGCACAACTCTTCCAGTCTTTTTTAAAAATTTGTTGTTCTCCCTTTTTTTGACCTTTGTAAATGTGTTTGCCATAACATAAACATTTGATACATTGTTTTGGCTCTTAAGTGTAATTTATGTTAAGAGTTTAAATCGTTCATTATTCATATATCAGCATTTTGTAAAAAACAAGTTCACGTGTAGTAATAGGAATATCAGAAAACTCGGAACTCCTAAATGTCAACAACGGAAATTTATGTGTAGCATTATTTTCCAGATAGCGACTGCAGCCATCTTTGAATTATGATCACATGTTATTTATATATCTACTTTTGCATCTGTTCTTACAATTAACCAAATCTTTCAGGTCTATAAATGTCAAACTAGAAGCATAATATTTCAGACTACAGTATATATGGTTGTGTGCAGTTGCACATGTGCAAAATAAGCATGCCTCTTCTGAATCGGAGATAAGAGCCAAATAGGTGAACTTCATTTAACCGATTACAAGTCGCTTTAAGATGAAGGAGCTCTTCTTGCAACTCCGTTTCCCGTTCGTTGTTGTATCTTGTTCAGCAGGTTTGATGGACAACAGGAATGCAGGCTGAAAGATTTGTTTTGCACTGGCAATCCATTCTCTGGGTGTTCTTGAGCAAACAGAGTGGCGCTATCTCCTATATTTTAATGGGTTTCACACGTCACTGTTCAAACTCTCAAATAGGCTGGTCCCCAGGAGTACATGAAAGAGAGCAAACACCGCTCTAATACTTCACCAATCTGACCTCCTGCGAACTTGATGTACACAAACAGACAAACACACACACCTCTTACCAAGGAAGTTCAAAAGGGTGTGAGAAATGTTAACCTAGAATTTGTGTTGCAGCCAAATAAAGCAAGGCCACAAAGATGCAGTTGTTATGACGAAACTTTTACTTTAAGGGTTAAAACGTGAACAAAGTTTAGCTGATTGTCTCAAAATAACCAAAACAAGATTTTTTTTTTTTGTTTTCATTTTCTTTAATGAATGATTTTCCATTGCCTTAATGTGAGGCGAACCCATTGTGTTTTAATGCGCCACAGCTCTCATAAACATGAGGGGGTGGGTGCTGTATGTCATGTTTGAGCAGCATATGAGCGCGGCGTTTTGGCTTGCGTACGCCGACCCTATTAAGTGCTGCTTTAATGCATGTGGGGCACACGCTTGGAAAAAAAATTGGTGGGAAAACTGTGGGAAAATCCAAACGCTCACAATGTGATGGATTTTTCAAACTGCCCTACTAATTCCACCAAAATGTAATGTGAGTGTACGACGTCTATTTTCATAAATGACATGGAAAAATACAGAGGGAATCACAAAGTGCTCCCTGGTTGCCTGCACACTGCTGAGCGACTCAGGCTGATTTAGTTTATGTAAGTAAGTGTGAAGCAGTGAGGTTTGCATGAGTCTGGACCCTATGTGTCACTGCAAAGAGCTTTTACGATACAGCCAAGCCCCCTGCCATGTTGTTCTTTTCTGAAAGGAACCGAGCAACATCTACTGCTTCTATGCACGAAACTCTCTTTGCCGTCTTTTCTCTCCTTCACTGGCTTTAAATCAGTCCTTGATATACAGGATGTTCATTTGCAGCTGTGATTTGAGGTAAAATGAAGTGAGAGCAGCTGAGACAGAAAAAAAGGTCCGTCTTTCTGGGCTGCTGGGCCCACGGTGTCTCATATTTCTCAGCCCATTTCACAGCGGTGGGTAGCTGGCTTATCGTCAGCCTCCTCAGCTTTTTTTTTTTTTTTTCCCTCCCCCTCTGTCACGCGTGGCCTGCCCTAATCTCTCCTGTGTACTATAAACCACACCTAATAACCCTGCGCACGATTAAAGCAAACATTTTAATAACAGCCTGCCTCATTATCAGCTCACATTGAGGAAAATGAGTGGTTAAGCCTGAGCTCACGCGGAGGCTCGGGAACAAGAAATCCTGCCTTTTTTTTTTTTTTTTTGAGACTGAGGGAAAAAATAATCTTACGAGATTTTTTTGTTTGTTTGTTCATTTTTTAAATGTTGACTATTTCTAGAAAAAAAAATGTTGGTAATGGAACTTTAGTCTTTGCAGCTGATGCAAAGTTTGTGTGCAAAAAAAGAAAGTCAGCTTGCTCCAGAGGGTGCTGTTTACTGAGAAAATCTGCTTTCCCCAACCTTATCTTCCCAGTAGCCCTCACCAAACTGACCTTTCCTTTTCTGGCATGCAAACACATTTTGAATTGATTCCTGATATTTCGTTTCAAATAAAAAAAAGCATCATTGTCATAATTAATACATTGAACGTTGCCGTGTCAGGTTTTCCCATCAGACACTCAAAACAAACATCAGACAAATGAAAATTAGAAGGTCAAAGCTGCTTTTTCTGAAAGTGCATGTGTGGTATTGTGCTGCAAGGCTTCTTTGACGTGTCATTAGCCCTCCTAATCCCACCGTGTGTCATCCTCACCTGTGTGTCCACACCAGAGCGCACAGAAGCGAACAGATGTTTACACAGCTTTCACACAGCCAACAAGGGCAGATGATGAGCCGTCAGTCAGAGCTCAGCTGGCACAACGTACAACAAGAAGAATGTGTCCACCTGCACTGGCTTTGATTTCCTGTGGTGTGTAATCCCTAACATCGTCCTTGTTTATGTCTGTGTTTTAGTTACAGGCCCAACACTCGGATGCTTAAGAGCTTATCCAGCATCTTTGTGTTATTTGCTCCTTAGAGTTGCTCAGGGGCATCTTCACTGTCCTGCCACACAGACTCATCTGAAGCATGTTTTAATACAGTCAACCCTCACAATATAGCCTTAAACTTGTGTAGGTGTGTGCATTAAAATGACATAAAAATGCTCTCTTTACTGTCCACGATGTGAGAACTAGTGTTAGCTAGGGGTTGACTAGACTACGGTAACTGACTAGTCGACTATTCGATTATATGGCATCTCGCAAGTTTTTATATTTCACATTGACTAGTCTCCCCCTCCCTCCACTGTTGCCATCCCTATTCAACCCAATCCATGTGGTGGGTTAAATAAAATAAAACTAAAAACAGCAGCATTCTTGCAGCTTGATAATAGTTTTGCTTTTCCTTTGACTTATTTGCAGTATGATAAATTGTAGGAATAAATATATGCCTGATGTTTTGTTGTTATTTTTTTTTTGGTAAATAACAAATGACTTTTTATTTATTTATTTTGCAAAGATGATATAGCATCGAGTTCCTATGACACCATTGACTAGTCAACGTTGACTCGACTTTTATCATGTTAAAGTCGGCTTTTAAAAATATGTATCTGTTTAACCTCTAGTGTTAGCAACATATCTCATGAACCTGTGGACTGATTTTAATGACAAGATGATTTAAGTTGATTACCTTTTCAAGTCGGCTCTATTCGAGATGGTCGCAAAATACAAAAATGGCTATAAATCAATCATATTTGAAGTTATCGAGTTGTCAGTTTAGCTAACAATCCTTCCCAATACTGTACATTCTCTTACCATTTACTGAACACACAATACAGTAGTCCCTCGTTTATCGCGGGGAGCCCGTACCCTGAAGACACGTGATAAGTGGAAAAAATGCAAAGTAGGAACAGTAATACTAGTAGTAAGTAGTAGTTTATTTATTTATACATATATAACTCGAAACATTCTAAGCAATGTTTCTAAACTAAACGCTCTAAAAGAGCACAGGATGTCATGATTTCCCTCTCTCTGCCTCCACTGCTCTTTGCCACCTGCAAGCGCTCTTGGCCACGCCCACTTCTCCGCTCTGCACGGAGAACAGCTGATCAGCTGCAGCAGGAAGTTTATCCTGCAGCTCTGGGCTGCACAACGATGCTAAATAATTTAAAATGATATATTTTAAATAAAAATCCCATGCCGGTCGTGCGGCTCATCCGTCAATCAGCCAACTGTGCGAAATGTCCAATCTTATTTTGAAAAACCCACGATAGAGTGAGTCCGCGATAAACGAACCGTGAAGTAGCGAGGGACTACTGTACTGTTAGGAGTTCTCCTTTTTAGATAGAGGACTGGAATCACAGATGACATCACTCCAGATCAATAAGTTTCCAAACCAGCACTCTCACCTGTTTTAGACTTTAATTGTTGGTATTTTTACATTCTCTGTTATTTTCTTGTGTGATTCCTTGCATTTGTTCCTTTGGCACAACAATTTCCAGCGGGATCAATAAAGTTTGATCTTGTCTTATAAAAAGTTGTTGTGAGGTGATAAATGATCCAACTTTGTGACACAAACTGTGACCCAGAAACTGAACTATCTGCTCAACGACTGGACGAGTACCAACCAGGTCAACTGTCTAAAACGGTGCGTAATGAACTGTGAGTAAAATTACGTCTATAAATATATATACACATTTACGTTTATAATTATGCAAATGTTTTGTTTAGCTGGACTTAAAACATTCAATAATGCCACTTTATTACCCACCAAAATAAAAAATCTATATAAATCTAAAAACTAAGAAGTAGTTTGATAATAAATTACAGCAGATGCATCAAACTGAACGTATTCTTGGCAAAAACTGCCCAAAAAATATAAAAGTTATTTGTACATTTCTCCATATAAATTGTTCTGAACGCTTGTGGAACGACGATAATATCAGGAGAAGAAGAATGAGTTTGTCCTCGTTACTCCAGCGATATTAAAGCTAAAGAACTGCGGGGCAGCAAAACTGAAAACCTCGTTAGCAGTAAAATAGATTTCGCCTACTTCTTACAAAAACACCCTCTGTGAAAACAGAAAAATCAAATTACCACAGAGCGCTGAGGAACGTTGATAACTGCCTGACAAGTTTTAGACTTTAACTTATCCCTGATCTTATCACTCGCTACCTTTTCCTGACCGTTAGCCACGATAAGACTTCCTGTTCTGCAGGCGTCTCTTTAGCTGCAGGCTGAGGGCCACGCAGCAGCTGCTCACCTCCAGCTGGGCGCAGACTCGTTCAGCGACTCGTTTCTTCACCACAGACAAAACAACGTGGATCTGAGCCGAAGGTCGGCTGCGGGGGAACGCCGCTGTCTGACCTCGCAGCTCGTCTCCGAACAACACGCTCGGTCGGCAGCGTCTTGTCGGGGACGACTCAGAAGACGCGTCAACGACAAATCCTCTAAAACGTGAGTATGAGGTTGTACGGAAGTTAATTCAGCGAGCATCAGTTCAGTGAACCACAATAAAACACGTCTACACACGTTTGTCTTTCAGCTTCTGTGCGCAGAAAACAACAAAAAATTACTATTCAGCTAATTTCAGCTGTTTTGAACCCCGATCAGCTTTATTCAGCTAAGTCCAACATTGTTGTGCTTCTTGAAACTTATTTCTGCTAATACCACTTTGTTATGCTCCTTTCAGCTTATTTAGCTACATTCAGCCATTTCTGCAAATTCAGCTAATATTTAGCTGTTTTATGCTGATTTCACCTTTTTCAGCTAATTCTACATTTTTTTAAATAATTTTAACTTTTTTCAGATTAATTCAGCACATCTATGCTCTATCCACTTCCTTCAGGTAAATTAAGTTTCTTTGCTTGTTTTAGCTACTATTCAGCTGTTTTGGGCAAATTTTAGCATTTTGCAGATAATTTCAACTTTATTGTGCTAATTTCTGCTTCTTTCAACATTAGTAGGCACAATTAAGTCCCTTCACTTACTTTTGGAAATTTAAGCTTCTTTCTACATTTCTTTAGCTACTATTCAGCTGATTTTGGGAAAATTATGCTTTTTTCATGTAATTTCAACTTTTTTGTGCACATTTCTGCTTCTTTCATCCTTAGTGGGCACATTTCTGCTCACTTCACTTCCTTCTGGTAATTTAAGCGTCTTTCTGCTTGCTTTAGCTACTATTCAGCTGTTTTTTTTTTGGGGGGGGGGGCAAATTTCAGCTTTTTGCAGATAATTTCAACTTTTGTGTGCACATTTCTGCTTCTTTCAGCTTTAGTGGGCACAATTAAGCTCACTTCACTTCCTTCTGGTAATTTAACCTTCTTTCTACTTCTTTTAGCTACTATTCAGCTGTTTTTGGCAAATTTTAGCTTTTTGCAGATAATTTCAACTTTACTGTGGTAATTTCTGCTTCTTTCAGTCTTAATGGGCACAATTAAGCTCACTTCACTTCCATTTGGAAATTTAAGCTTTTTTTTCTACATTTCTTTAGCTACTGTTCAGCTGTTTTGGGGACATTTAAGCTTTTTAATGGTAATTTCCACTTCTGCTTTTCTCTGCTAACTTAGGCTTTTCTTCCCTTTCAGCTAGATTCAGCATGTTTATAACTAATTTCAGCTGTTTTTCAGCAAGAAGCATTCCCACTGCATTTTGCAGGAAATGCAAGTTCTCTAGTTTAGGTTTAAATCTGAATCCTGGTCCTGGAGAAACATGAGTTTGCTCGTTTTAGTCATTTCCGTGCTCTTCAGCACGTCCTCAAGTTCTTCTGTCAAAGCAGGTATTCATTCATGTTGTCGAGGAGGACAAGCTGTCCACAAGGAGCAGCAAAAATCTGTGCAGACGCTGAAAATGAGCCGATGATAAAAACTTACAATCTCCCATCCTTGAACGAGCGGACGAAGACGTTGTCCTTCTTCGCGGTCACGTCCTCGTGGCAGTCTGGGGAGATGACCTTGACGCAGAGAAACAAACGGAGCCAAAAGGTCACAGAAGAACACGAACACGTCTGTAGTGTGAGGACAACAAGAGTCAGTTTGGTGTTAGAGCTCATGCTGAAGCAGGAGTGGAGGAACAGCTGGAGGGTTCACCAGCTCCTGGACGTCTGTAAACTGGAACGCGGACGGCGAAGCGTCGTGCGCGCGGTGCAAACGTTTTGAGGCGCACGCTGCGTGTCATCTGTTGCATGACATCCTACCAGCGTATCACTCCACCCCTCCGCCAGAAGGCAACAGTAAACAACGTGTGGCGTCGTTCTCCGGGCCGACACGGGGAGGCAGCACCGAGCTCAGAAAAAAAAAGAAAAAAAAACAACTGCAAGCCAAAAACAACACATGCAGGAGGCGGGTTCTGCTGAGCACATTTAAAAAGGACAGCCCCCACCCCTGCTCGCCCTATTCTCCCACTTCCACTTGTAGCAGTGACACGAACAACAAAAGCCCGTGGCCGTGCGCCGACTGGGACAGGATTCACACACAGATGAGAAATTAGTTTAAATGAAAAAGAACTGGGTCACATGTTGGACCTGCAGAGGCCTGGAAGCAAAACACTGACCGCTGCAACACGCGTGTCCCCACAGTCTCATGCTGGCTGCGTTCTAAAGCAATCTCATCATCCTGCTGAGCGCTGCGTTACATAACCGGCGTTTTGATGAAACGGCACAACGCTGCGACCGTACTGTCGGATCAGCAGCGGCCTCTGGTTCCTCGCCGCGCTGCAGCTCAGAGCAGCTGGGAAATAATATTAAAAAAAAACAAAAAACGATGAACTCACCAGAGCAGGGTACCACGCAGCCTTCTTCTTGTCCCCGGGGGCGGCCCCCTCCACGCAGACCACCTTCCCGAACAGGTCCTCATTCGGCCGCTGATCGCTCTCCTCCTCCTCGCTGGAGGACGAAGACAACTCCTCCTCTTGGCTGCGGGAGAGAAAGGACAAAGAAACTGAAGTGAACTGAGGAGGTTCAGAAGAACTTCACTTGGAGTTCATTACATCTGGGAGATTCAGGTCGGCGCGTGCACGATGCGACGCAGTGAACTGGAACTGCACGAAACACGGATAAAAACCGGAGCCTGATGATCGACTCGCGAGCTCAAAAGGTCAAATACGCCCGTAGTTGTGGTTTCACTACTGGGAGGCCTTTCATACAGTTTATTTGGCTTTTTCAAATTCTGCTGTTTATCAATTACAAACTCACAAGCTGCAGCATCGTACCAGCATACAGCATCGTACAAGCATACAGCATCGTACCAGCATACAGCATCGTACCAGCATACAGCATCGTACAAGCATCCAGACGAGACCAGAGCTGCAAAATAAAATCTGTAACGAGTCCATAAAGACACCGAGCAGAGAGCCTGGCAACTAAAACATCTTCATCCACCTCCAAATTAAAGATTTACAACAGGTGCGCATTCAGAAATGATCCTTCGTCTGATAACCCTCTCCAGTTCCTTTGAACTCGACCCTTTAACTCTGACGGCTACAGCAGCACCGGGAAATCCCTTCATGTAATGTTTGTCATCGGACAGCTTGGGGATTCCCCTTTTTAAATGTTGGGCTGGAATCCCTGATGACATCACTTCAGATTAACATAGTTTTTGCTGTATATGTATTTTTTTTGCATAAATTAAAACACCTGCAACTTATACATGTTACTGACCAATATACATTTTCCCTCATATTTATAACTAATTTGTAGCTGAAATCTGACAATTTCATTCATTCTGACATGGAAAATATTGAACACTACCATTTTCAACCACTAGAGGGCCTTCGACCTATATGGCAAGCCAAGTGTCTCATTAATAAGTAAAAGTGGTTACAGTATTTGCCATTCAGCTGATTTGACCACTAAAGTGCATTTAATAAGGAAAAGATCAACAGACACACCTTTGTTCTAATTTCAAGCAAACAAATTGTTTTTAAGTGTTAATCTTGAGAAATTCTTGTTAAAGTCCCCCCTCGTGTACGCTCCCGTGCCCACCATTTGACAGCCAGTCAATTTTTGGCACACCGGTCCACATTTCCGGGTTGTCAGCGGTGATGCGTAATAGATGCAACTTATACGGCGATGCGACGTGTACGGCGGCAATTATGGTAATTAAAAAAAAGGAGTTTTTAAACCGGTGCCATCAAACAAAACTATCTTGTTGCCAGACAATAAAACACCAGATTTCAACAAACTATGCATCATTTTGAAGCTTTTGAGGTGGAGAATTTGAAAATTAAAATAAATAAATACAATTTGCTTGTTTTGAATCATTTTGCAAGCACAAGTCACACTTGTTCTTAACCCCAACTCTGCTTGTATTTAGAAGTCGACCAGTACCAATATATTGATGACTGACCATTAAAATCAGGGCAGCCGATGACCAACATATAATTCCATTTTTCTAACATAAATTTCAACAACTCAGGTCCTCCACCAGAAGACGGGGATCCTGAGGGTTCTGTTCAGTATCTGAGCTGGTCCTGGGGCTGAGCTCTTCTGGGCAGAGGCCTCTGAGGTTCTTGCTGGGATCTGTTGGAGCCAGTCTTCCAGTTTGGGGGTCACAGCACCAGGTGCTCCAGTCACCACTGGGACACCTGACGCTTTGACTCTACACAACTTGTGTATTTCCTCTTTCAGCTCCTGGTATTTCTCCAGCTGCTGCTTCTTCCTGATGTCAGTCATTTAATATTTCTTCATCTATCACCACTGCCTTCTTCTCCATGAGGTCACCCACCACACTGTCCGGTTGATTGACCATCAACTGTTGGTCGGTCTGGATCTGGACGTCCCATGTTGACTGTGGGACGTCCAGTCCGTGCTCGGCACAGACGTTCCTGTTGATTATTGCAGCTACTTGGTTACGGCGATCCATCTCCTCCTTTGTCCACACTGATGTACCAGCAGAGTATCTGACAGCTGGCACTTTACACGTGTTGACGACTCTGACTTTGTTCTTACCACTAAGTTCAGGACCTTACTCGCTGTGGCTGACGTCCAAGTTATTTTTGTTTATTTTTTTAATGAACTGCTTCAAAAGGCCATCACACACATTTTCCACTTTTTTTTTTTTGTTCGAGTTTCTGCAGAAAACCAGTTGAAATTTGTGATGAAAACAAAATAAATAGTAAGTTGGGGTGGTTCAACCTTCATGCCTCTGCGCAGTTAATTAATAATAAATCCACGCTTGTATCTCATCCATAAAAAAGGAAGCAGTTTCTCCAGGCCAATCCTCTTCTCATTTAGCTGCCTCTTCAGCCTGTAAACATCAACAGTCTTGAGCACATCTCCATGCTCTAGACTTATCGCGGTGCAGTGAGACACACTGATGGGCCCGCTCGGTGCACCGTGCCAACAGACGCCCGGTCGGTCCTGCAGCCAGCAGACAAGACAGCCACGTCTCTGATCGCACAAGAAGCACCAGCAGAAACAGATCCTGTGTCCTCGTTCCTACGCCTCACCAGGCCGGCTCTGTGCACGGCTCTGTGTGCATGCACGCACAGCGTTTGGCACGAGCAGACTGCAGTAAATCAGTCAGGCTGCGACTACAACAACAAGAACAAGAAGCTGTGAATCAAAGTCGTAAACAAAGCACTTTAACTACCAATGAAGGAGAGGCCAGCGTTCATTTAGCTCTGAGCGTTGCTGTTGCACGTGGTGATTTATAGACACAGTTCAGCGTCGCTGGTAAAACTCTGACTTAAATCAAGCTGCCTGCACACGGAAGTAGCAAGGTTAGCTTAACTTTGCACAAAAGCTGGAAATACTGGCAATCTCTAAAACTTTCTAATAAACATTGAACTTGTTTTTGCAGGATAAAAACATTTAACAGAGTTACAATAAAAGTGTTAATTACACAGTCTCGCCATAATGTTTCATCTGACACAGTTAAACTTGTCAATCCTCCACTTTTGTCATTTCTCAAAAATCAAACTACCGTATTTTCCTACGTATAAGTCGCTTTTTTTTTTTTTTGCATCAGTGCTGCAACTTATATAAGTTTTTTTTTTTTCCATATTCATAACGCAATTTTTTGACTGACATTTTAAATTTTGAAGAACTGCACACGCTCGCTTCACTCAGCTGATGCAGGTGGAGGAACACTGGAGAGCTAACGGCTCCAACCACAATGGATGGATGTCAGTGCGCTGCCCAGGAAAAATGAAGTTGTTTTGAGCATTAAAGTGCATTTATTTAGGAAAAGTTGACCTGAGACACACCTTTGTTATTATGTTTAGCAAACAAATCATCGTTTCAAAGAACTGCAACAGTGAGTCATCCTGTGAGCGCTCTCTTCACTCAGCTCGTGCAGACGGAGGAACGCTGAAGAGTTAGCGGCCCCGGCCACGATGGATTTAATGTATGGCACCATGCTGCCCAGTAGCAATGAAGCTGTTTTGACCATTACATAAATGCAACTTATATGCCTAAATGACTTATATGTTTTTTTTTTCCCTCTTCATGATGTTTTTTTTGAGACTGATGCGACTTATACGCTGGAAAATACGGTACTCCTTTGATGAAAAAATCAAAACAGCAGCTGCGTCTGCCCAATCACGTGAACCCGTCTAATCCTGGAGTTGAAACACGATCAGGACTTGGAGGGACAAAGGGTCTAAAGGGTGCTAATGTGCAGCTGAGACCGTTTCAAGTCAATATTGCATCAGTGTTTAAAAGCAATATTGACTTTTCTGTGGGTGCAATTAAAAAGACAGAATAAGATTACGTTCCTCTTTATACACACACAATTATAGCCACTACCAAATAAACCCTGAGCAGCCTCTATTCCCTGATGAAAACGGTTTGGTTTCCCGGAGCGTCAGAGAATTAGGAACACCCACTGGAACATCTAGTCTACGGCGGGAAGAAGAAGAAACAGATCCCATTCAGCAGGATCATGCTCGTCACGTGAGCCCCGCATGATTAAGGACTCAAGAGACTCTGGACGAAGCGACACAGCTGACAGCAAATCTTTAATTTCACAGACAGGATAAGGAGCGAGTCATCAGAACCTGCATTGGGTTAGAAAAGAGCGCAACTCACATCGGGTTTGATCGTCGACCGCGGTGGCCTTTCTTTCCGATGACAGGGGTGCCGAAGTGCTCGGGGTTGGTGAGAGGGAGCCTGTCGAGCGTCTGCAGAGACGAGAAACCGCAACAAAAACCATCAGCTGAACTGACCTAAAACATGCTCCGTGACACAAACTCAGCAAAAAGCGTGTATTTTTCTGCCATCGTGTTCGCGGATTGATTTGCAGAGCTTTGCTCCAAACTAAAGCAGAGACGAGGCCGTTATGAAGCCGCAGACGAGCGCGCTACTCGCCTCGCTTTCTGCAAAGTGGCGTGCTCCTTTCAGGCAGAGAGAGGAACGCCTCAGGGTCTTCTCGTCTCCGTCGTCGAAAACTGAAAGATGAGAGGCAAACCCGTTAGGCTGCTGTATGTGGGCCAGGAGTCCGTCAAAACACACACACACACACACACACACAAAAACACAGTTGGACACAAACAAATCCCCTTTTCAGTTCCTGCAACGTGAAAACAACGTTATGGATCGTCTTCAAAGGAGCTCGCTTTCAGCCGCCAAAAATAATCACAACCATATCTGGAGAAGAGAGGGACAGGGGAGATCTGAAACACTTCAAGAGTGAGCAGCGTTTTTTCCATCAGCGAAGGAAAAGAATCAAAATGTGCCCAGATGAGTGTTTTTAGGACACAGAGAGAAAGAAAATCCTTTGGGTGTCTTTTAAAACAAAACAAGCTTCAGTCAGAGCTGCGGTGAGCAGACTGTTCTGTTGTTATCCAACACTGAAAAGTTGCAGCTAGCAACTTCAAAAAGTTGGAGAATACGCTTTTCCCAAGTTTTTAGTAATTATTGATAAGTTGTGGACTTTTTAAAGACAATATAGACGGGAAAAAAGTTTGATTCATACAGTATTTATAGACACATTATTCAAGTATTTATGTTTTAAATCTGCTTCAGCAAACGGGCTCCGTTTTTGTCTTCTGCTACTTTTAGCTTCTGTCCACTGTTCTGTGTATTTTAGTTTTTAACTACTGTTTTATTCACTAAAGAGATTTTAAACAACCGCTGAGTCCAATGCAAAATCAACGCAGACATGTTCCTGTTTTTAGTATTTTACACCTTTTTAGAATGTAGCATGTTTTTAATTTGTTTTATATCACTTATATTTTCATTTTTTATGCTTTTTTTTAATGACTGTTCATTGTTGTCTGTACCTCATGTGTGTTCTTTGTATAAAATGTGTCTCTTGAAAATGAGTTCTTGTGACTCAATGAGATTAACCTGTGTAAATAAAGGTTGAATGAATGAAAAAAAGATTTTATTTTTAGCAACTATTTGCCATCTTTAGCTACAGCTCTGCTAATTGTTGCATCTGATTATCTCATTTTAACTTTAGCTTGTGTTTTGATACTTTTCGTTGAAGTTTTACCACTTTTAGCATCTGTCTTGGTTTATTTAGCATTAGCATCTGCTTTGCCATCTTTACCTATTGTTGTTGTTAGCTCCTGTGTTGTCGCTTTCGTCTAGCTCCCGTTTTGAAGCTTGTAGCATCTAGCTCTTGTTTTGAAGCTTGTAGCATCTGGCTCCTGTTTTGAAGCTTGTAGCGTTTAGCTCTTGTTTTGAAGCTTGTAGCGTCTAGCTCTTGTTTTGAAGCTTGTAGCGTCTAGCTCTTGTTTCGAAGCTTGTAGCATCTAGCTCCCATTTTGCAGCTTGTAGCATCTAGCTCCTGTTTTGCAGCTTGTAACATCTAGCTCTTGTTTTGCTGCTTGTAGCGTATAGCTCGTTTTGAAGCTTGTAGCGTCTAGCTCCCGTTTGCAGCTTATAGCATCTAGCTCCCGTTTTGCAGCTTGTAGCGTATAGCTCTTGTTTTGTAGCTTGTAGCGTATAGCTCGTTTTGCAGCTTGTAGCATCTAGCTCTTGTTTTGCAGCTTGTAACATCTAGCTCTTGTTTTGCAGCTTGTAGCATCTAGCTCCCGTTTTGCAGCTTGTAGCATCTAGCTCTTGTTTTGCAGCTTGTAGCAACTAGCTCCCGTTTTGCAGCTTATAGCATCTAGCTCTTGTTTTGAAGCCTGTAGCAACTAGCTCCCGTTTTGCAGCTTGTAGCGTATAGCTCGTTTTGAAGCTTGTAGCATCTAGCTCCCGTTTTGCAGCTTGTAGCATCTAGCTCATTTTGCAGCTTGTAGCGTCTAGCTCATATTTTGCAGC
>JARVLU010000380.1:18739660-18760661 GCA_031762415.1 Simpsonichthys santanae
CGATTTGCGGCCGTATACGCGGAAATACGGCGCCATGTGCGTTCGGTTCCGACCTACGGCAGAATCGACCTACGAACAGTCCTTAGGTCCGGAACCCGTTCGTAGGTCGAGGACTACCTGTAATTGGATCATCAACCGCACGCATCCGCTGACGCAATCAAAAGTCTGACACCGGCCCGCACAATATGCACATTATTATGGCCCACCCCTAATCTGGGTTGGGCCAGGCTGGGCTCCAGGTTTGGGTTAGAAATGACAGCTTTAGAGCGGGAGGACTCCAGAAACCGTTGTATCACAAACAAACTGGTTGGCCTATGTGAGTGTGCTGCTTGTGGGGCTCAGTTTGTTGTGGCTCCTCAGACTGACAACGTCCTTTAGATGAAAGACGAAACATTTCATTAAAAAAAGAAACCACTCAAAGGGCCTGACAAATTTGTTGGACTCACAGTATATTGTGAAAATGATGGGACTGGGACATTTTTGGTGAAATAGCATTTGTGTGAACCACTATGGCATTTTTGAAAATGGAATTGTTCTAAAGAGGCAGCTCCTCTCTTTAGTCTTGATCTCGCTCAGAATTGCTGTTAGCTCCTTTATCGGGTCAGAATGAATTATATCTCTTTCAATTAATTTTGTGAATTATGACATAATGTACTGTTATAAGAGTTTCAGTGCAGTTGCCTCAGGAACAAACATGTGCACCTTAACTTCCATTGTCTTTTTATTTGTTCAGTTTTGCTTCCTTTTAACAGCTTATTAACTCAACTTGAAAAAAATAAACTATTTATCAGTTGCAAGACATGACTTGGACTAAATCAAATCATCACCTCATATAAGAGGGCTTAGGAGAAAGCAGTCAGAGTGAATAATAGAGTGGCGACAACATGGTCAGAGTATCAGGCTGTGGAATTGGTGGTCTGACCTGTAAATCAAATTTGGAGTGATTTGGTTAGACTGCTCTGTAAGTCATTTTCTGTTTGTCCCCCAAGTGTTTACCATGGAGGTTTCACATATGGCCACTTCTTCTTGCGCTGATAAACAGTGGGGATTGGATCCAGACCCTGCTGGGTTCTTGCTGGAGCCCTTAGGCTCGTAACCACACAGACTGAGAATGTTAGTCATTTGTTTATTATTGCCAATATTTGCCTGATCCTAATCCTTTACAGGATTAGCTGGATTAGATGTTTTCCTCGTTCTACCTTTTCCACTGTTGTAGACTTTTACTTGAGGATTGCAACTTTTGTGATTGTGTGTGCGAACAACATGTGCATGCATTCAGCCTCGTGCATGAGTGCATTCGTTTGAGTGTGTTATTTAAATGTGTTCCTGAAGGATGTTTGTCGTCAGGGTAGTTTGACAGATGTCTCCACTAAGTACATCCCATTTAATGCTGTGATTAGGGTCAGTAGGAAAACTCTGTTACAGTGACTAATATTTTTATTTTATTTTATGCCAGGTCATTTTGAGTTGTGGTTGAGCTTGAGGCTGAAGGAATGTTTAGATCTCACAAATCACCACTCCCGAAGTGTTTTTTTGGTCATTTGTTTTTTTCGAACGGAAACACTCCAAAAGCCCTGTAGGAACTAATTAATCAAAGAGGCTGAATGTCAGCGTGGCGTCACTGGATTCGGAAACTCCTGATGTCATGAAGTAGGCAAAAGTGGTTTGAGTGGAACTTGTGTGTACGTTTTGTGCACCATGAAGCTATTTGCCAACAGCCACCTGTATCAGAGATTGAATGGCATGTGCCGAGCGGAGTGAACCCATTCAACGTGACCTTTTTAGAGCTGATCCTAATCACCACATAAATCTGTTTCCAGTTTTGCAACACAACCATGCACGTGCTCATTAACATGTCGCGTATTTTAGCCACACACTGGATTTGTGGGTGAAAAAGACCAACAACTCTGCAACCAAACACTCTGCACTTAGTTTCTGCCACACAAGTTCCCCCCACAAACACACACAGAAGCACATGGAAGATGGATAGCAAGTAATTATTTACGTTTATGTGAGGCCAAAGGTCTAAAATGGGGTTTCCTAAATTTCTGGAATATTTAAATTGAAACTTTTTCTTTATTTTTATTGTATAAACTAGTGGTCCCAACCGTGGTCCTTGAGGAACACCATCCTGCATGTTTTACTTGTTTCCCTGCTTTGGCAAAACTGATTTGAATGAGTGAGTAATTAGCAGGCTTCTTCAGAACTTGATGAAGTAAAAGCACTGAATCAGGTGTGATGGAGCAGGAAACATCTGAAACATGCATGATGGTGTTCCTCAGGGACCAGGGTTGGGAACCACAGGTGTGAACTACATATATTGCAATGGCAAGACAACATTTAAATTATCTTAAATCTGAATAAGCAGTTCTGAAATTTAAACTGGAGTATAATGCCCAATACGTAAACAAGTAGTGATAGTAAATACGAAGTTTGTGTACGTAAGGGATGCCTAAACTGATAAGTTCGTTTTTACGATCTATAGTTAATTTTGTTGACAATTTAGGACCATTTTAGAAATAAAAATATATATATATTTTTTTTTATATATTTGAGCTCAAATTAAGTTCAGTGACTTCTCAAATACTTTATATTCCCAAACCACTCAGGAATGGATATTAATGCTGGGTGTGACTGCCAAAATGAATTTTCTGCCTTCCCCCCACATTCTTCCTGCCCTATAACCCCCCTGCACAGAAACTCTTTTTACTTGCTGCACATGTAAGGTCTCCAGCCAAGTCAGTCACAGCTGAACTTCATGTAGTCTTGGTTAATTAGCTTTTCTTTTTTTTTTTTGTAAGCACAGATATGCTTCATTATGCATATCTTCCTTGTCGTTTGCCTTTAGAAAGTGTCCTGTAATTGGCTTCACGGTCACAGTCTCCTGCTTTAACTCTCCCCTGTGGTACCTGAATGTGGCTAGTTTGACCCACAGGCTTTTGGGTAAAAGTTAAGTATTTGACAAAATAAACTCAAGACCATTTGTAGTTTATTTAATTTAATATTTGCATGTTTATTTTGTCTTCCTTCTACATTTTATACTATTAAGAAGTGATCAGTTCTTTTCGTTGCAATCGTAATTTGGGCCTTTAGAAGCAAAACCAATTCATTTCAACTTCTTTCCATGACTTTTATATGGTCTGTGTGAGAGTCCATCAGTGTCCATCAGGACCTTCTGTCAACTTTTAAACAGATTCAAAGAAACTTAAACTTGAGCTTTAGCAAAGTGGTCCATCTAATAGATTGAGCCATGCTGGCTAACTACACACCAGCCACTTCCAGCTCGGCTGCATCAGCACTGCTCAAAGACCTGAGAGCACTGTGATCCCACCATGGGGTGTATAGCTGTGGCTCCGGCTGCGCTACACTTTAATCCCCATCTCTTTTAACCACAATGGGAAACATGTGCTTTCTCTGTGTAGGGTACAGGCCCACCATAGGCGAGGCTGTTTGTGTTTGCTCCAAAACTAACACTTCACAGCTCCTGTGACCTCTCCTGGACTCAATCCCTGGTTGATTAAAATATTGATTATGTGAAGTTTTCATTTGTGGCAAAAATTGTCATGTTAGTTTGCTCAGCTCAAACATGTTTTACTGTGTTAATAATTGTGTTTGTGATAAAATGTTGATATATGCTTTTTTTTAGTACAAGTTTGGAACAGCATACTACTTTTGTAAAGACCTTTTCTTTTGTTGCAATAAATGTTTTACTGTAGATATGGTGCTTTGCCAGAAGTAAGGTGCACATCTCTAAAGTAAATTGTGTAGTCTTTATCACTAAAGTTCTGCCCCAGTTTAAATGTAGGCCAAAAAGATGCATTGAATAATAATTAACAGTAATAATATGTTGTCACATGGGGCTATTTGTTTAGATTTTACACCGCTGCGTCTTCCACTTATGAGAAATAAACCGTAGCCTTAAAGCCCAAATCCAATGGTCTGGCCAATGCAGCTGCTCTAAGTAGAAATGGTTTAATGTGGCTTTGCTGTTAGATGATGGATGCACAGTTTTCACCACTAACAACCAGGAACATGTTAGCATTTTGTAGTTATGTCGTTGTATTATGATACTGGCTGGACTTGTCTGTTTATTTCAAAGAACATAAAGTGCATGGCTATTTGTCAATGGATATGCAAGGAAAATCATTCCTTGCTCTATAAATACATGCTTGATGTTCACACTAACAAAAAATAGTTTTTTCTGTAAAAAGGAGGAAAAGTTGTTGAACAAATTCTCTGTATTTACAGATACAGATATTCTTTATCATCATTCGCACCACATGTGGTACATGTGGTTGAGCGAAATTACAGTTACATCCACATTAAAATATAAAAGAAAAACAGTAATAAGATCTAAGATATGAACTAAGAAAAACATCAACTAAATATATACAAAGCACTAATAGCATAAAAACAATATGCCAAATACTATACTTCACTTTAAAGTAAGACTTAATAACATATCATGAAATGATTGCCATCACATTATTTGACATTATTTTTTTTAATTGCATGTCTTTCTAATATTTCTTGGCTAACAACAGTGTACCTAAGAAGTTAACCTATTCCTTGGTCATGGCTGTACAAGGGAAAACGCTATACATTGTAAAAACAAAATAATAAAATAAAAAAAAGTGTTCAAAGAGTCACTTTTTCCCCTCATAGTTCATCATGTTGCATTGTCATAAAGTTAATCTAACATGTCACAAGATACACCAGAGCAGTTGTTTGGCCAAAACTTTAGAACTGACCAGTTCTGGTAGGTTTCTGTGGAGTCCAGTGTGAGGTCTTGGATGTGGTTATTAGATCAGATCGTAGCCTCTGCAGGTGGAGCAGGTGATCCAGGGGTTGAGTGAGCTCTTCCGAGGATAACAGTAATCTCCACCACCGTCCTGTACCACCTTGCCTCGTTCTGACCCTTCCAGTCATCTCATCTGAACAAACCAGTGCAATCCAACCCAGGGTGCGCTGACACTGCTCTTCCGACCTTCACACTGCCCATCTCCATCGCTGGTCTCCTCAGATGTCGTTGTGAAGAGAGATTGACCCCACTTGAGTTAGACTGACTGACAGAGGCCTGACGCCCCATTGTGGGCACAGCCGGCTCAACTTCCAGCCGCTCGCAACTTCCCACCCTCTGACCTCTACCACGATGAGGGGAAAGTCATCCCTGACAATGAGCTACACAACACATCTACAAAGGACTTTACATTTTATCGTTTATACTGACACGGTGATGACTGTATTTCTTTGAAGAAATATGTCTGTGAAGACAAGACAATTTCATTGTCATGATGGATGGAGACATACTGTTGTGACTGTTCTTGCTCACCAGAGTGGAGAGCTGATGGAGAGCCTGTGGAGGTGTGTGTGTGTGTGTGTCTGTGGAGGGGGTTACTTCCTTTTGCTATCTGGGTTTAATTAAGAAAACCTGTCCACCAACAGGAAGAAAACCAGCATCGTTACAATGTAAAGCAACATTCACAAAGAAACAAAACCGCACCTGAGTCCTAACCCTAACCAAAAGCCGTACGGAAGTTTCTGCCGACTCACTCTGAACTGATTCAACTTTCCATGCTCTTATTTATCTCTTGACTCAGTCACTCAGTGGGAATGTTTAATGTTGTTTAACGTGGGATCACTGACTGAAGCAAATTTGACACTAATGGAAGCAGAATAAACAACTTTGATTTTCATGTTTTCAATAACCTGAAGAGAATTTGAATCATTTGGGAATCATCTATCATTTGCATTCAAACCAAACACTATAAACATGTTTCCACATGTGCTCATTCCACAGCAGAGCTGCCAATCAGCAGTCAAATGCTGCAGAGAAGAAGCTTATTACTACAGGGCTTTATGATTTTTTTTTTTTTTGTCAACAAAACTGTTTGTTTTTAAAAGTATCTCCCATGAGAGCTGTACCATGTGTCATGTGTTGTATACAGCCCCTAAATGGTGTATATTTGCTGAATCCTACATGCCTTTTGTGTTTTTAAGTTAGCGTTTTCTCACTTTGCTGGTCTTGGCACTTTTTGTGTGCTCACAAAAGCAGGAGGGTTTGTGGAGAAAAATCTGATTAGACAAAATGAAGTGTGTGTGGAATGTGTGTGTGTGTGCGCTGCATGAACATGAGCCTCCAGCTTTAAATGTGGGTGCGTTCTTGCAGACCTCGGCTCAGCTCGAAGATGTAATCTGATTTGCAGAAGGGAATGGGTCGTTTCACATGACTGCTTTAAAGGGCCACTGGCGCAAGGTTGTGCCAGTGTCCCCTGACTGGTTTGTGTGTAAGTGTGTATATATGTACGTGCACTTGCACGCTTGCGCGTATACACACACATTTATTTGTTTTCATAAAGCCCTCTGTGGAAATCTGAGTGTTTGTTGGTCCGGGCTCCCACACAGTAGAAATGGAAAGGTGTTGAAGTTTGTGGTGGAGTTGGGCAAACCAGGCTGCCACATTTATTCCGTTGTACTCGGTTTTAAATAAGATTTGTTTGGAAAAAGCCAATGGGAAGTAAGGTCGCTGCTAATTAGCAGTGAATTTCACATCTGGAACAAAGTAAAGCTCCACTTTAAACTCTGATGCAGATTTTGTTTGCAACTTTTTGTTTAGACATATCTTATAATCAGAGCTTTATTTTGAACTAATGGACCATCAGAAATTATATCAAATAATTGAAATCATCCTATAGCCTCAACACTCTCAGTACTTCAACGTTCTAGTCTCCTCAAAGTTTTAACTCAGTTTTTTTTAACATTGTTTGTTAACGTTAATTTTTTTTTTCTTTTCTTTTGAAGTAGTCCATTACGTGATTTCCATTGGAGATTAGCTCCAGGAGGCAGTCGCTCTCTGCAGGCAATGTTTGTGTGTCCTTCATTCTGCTGATAAATTCATGGTTTTCTTTCTGTTTTGGACATTTTTTGGACAAGATGTTTGTGGTCGAATACGTGATTATCAAGGTGTTCAAATATACGTCAGATTAAACCTAAGGATTTGATGAGGCATACTGTCACAATAATTGAACTTGTCTACAAGAAAGGCTCAAATGTGTGTGTGTGTGTTTTCTTTCCCAAGTGTGGAGAGCTCATAAGCAGCAACCAGGAAGCTCTGATCCCATCAGGCGTGTCAGCAGGGGCAGTTTTTCATAAAGTAGTAATCTCACCACACAAAGGGGCGTCTAATATTAGAGAAAGCCCTGACCTCTGAGCTAATCAAGACCTGACCAACTCCTCTCCTGGCTCACCAACTCTCAAAACATTACCTCATCTGAAGGCTAAGCCTAGCCACATGCAACTCCATCTTTCTGATGTACACGATAACTCGCGTAGCGCAGCACGATAGCGCAACGAAGAAGAAATGGAAACACTACAAAGGTCATAAAAAAATTATATTACCACACAACTACCTGTGGTGACTGGTGCCCGGGAAAACTTCTTTTTTTTTTTTTTTTTTTTTTTTTGGGAAGAGGAAAGAAAGAATCATTTTACCATGTCCTCCAGAAACACTGTGAAGCAATTTCCCAGTATTCAGTTTCTCTCCCCACTGTCTTGTTATTGCCGTTTTCCTCTCAACCATTGGAGCCTTCGGCCTGAAAGGAGGTTTTTCAGTTCAGGCTTTGTGTCACTCGGAAACAGTGCATTTGTTGCCAAGGTAACAGGTCTGCGACAGAGAAGCTTAAAAGCATGGAGCACCTTTGTCCAGAACTGGATGAAGAGGACCTCGGGCTGTTATTAGTTCAAGGGAGTGCAACTTCAGTCTGAGAAATATTTGCATTCAAAAACCAGCAGATTTAAATAAACCAGTGTCTACCTGAACCCGTAGACCTTAAAAAAAAAAAAAAAAAAAAAACTGCAAACAGAATGGGTTTAAGAAAAAAAAAAAAAAAAAAAAAAAAAACTCTAATGGAAAAACAGTTTTGAGTCTTCAGAGATTTTTGTTTTTTCTAATGCCTCCTAAAAAAAATCAGATTTTTTTTTATAAAACGGAGTGACTTGTGAGCAGCACAACAGTGGAGATTCTGAAATTAAGCTTTTTCAACAATTTATCCATCCATCCATCAATCAATGTCCTTTAGTATATATTGTTTGTAAGAGCTTGGAAGTGGGACACTAACACCTAGTTGAAGAGCTAGATAAATGATATAGCTTGAAAGACATGTCAGCATGTTCAGCATATCATGAAAAGGGTTCCCATCCAACAGAAGGCTCCACTGCTGAAGTGAACAAATCAATTTATGGTAAATCTCTATTCTGTTGTATCCTTTTTTTTATATATATATAACAAGAGTTTACCTCCTTCCATTTTCTATTACTGGTACTCTTCCTTCATCTTGTTATGCAGGGGTGGGATTCTCAAGTAAACTTTAGTGTAAATAAATTATTCATTCTAGAGAGCCAATAAAGCTGATTAAATCACATATGCCTTTGTTTTACATCATCATTAAAAGTGTTAGTTGGTTGAATCTTTTCTTTAAGTCAGGACAAAAAAGTTGGCACATTATACATCTTGTGACAGTACGTTGCAGGAACAATATTGAGACTACAGTATATATATAATGCAAAAATCTGAAGTTCTTCAGAACAAAACATGAACGAGGAATGTTCAGTCCTCCATTTATTTTCAATGATTGCTGCAATGAACTAAACCCCAAACAAAATATACATTATAATGCAGAAAACTGATTTATCAACTATAAAATTCTGAGCTTTAAATATAAAGTTTTTTTTTATTGTTATTTGGGAGCTCTTTTCCACTTATTCTGTAATGAGCTTTAAAATTGTTGCACTATCATAATTATTTGTGTATTGTCATCCCAGATCAAGCTGCATGTTTATTTTATTTATTTAATTAAATTAATTATTAATTTATTTATTTATTAATTAAATTAATTTTATTTATTTATTTATTTATTTATTTATTTATTGTACTTTTGTTTTCCATCCATCCAGTGATGACACCAGGCTGTGAACTTTTACCATAGCCCTAAAGTGTTTGGTGTACCTTACACTTTGAAGACATTAGAGCCGGGGTGTCTCTGTTTTTCCTGTTGTTACTACAACCCAAGAGAGAAAATAGAACAATGCCATTTATACATTTTGCAAAGACTTCATGAGTTTATAATCTGACTCAGTTTTAGGTTCTGATCTTTAAAGTTTTATTCTTGCCTTTATATGACGTGCAAACTTTTCTCTATGCGTGTGTGTGTGTTATGGTAAAGGTAAAGTCAAAAGTTGCAAGTTTGGAAAAAGCTCTGGATTTTGATGGTGACTTTTTTTTTTTTTTTAAACGTGCCAATTTATTTCACCTATTATATATTTATTTATTTGTTTAGCTGTTGCTGCTTTTATGGTCATGCAACAGAAACACCATTTCCCCCCCTGTTTGAGCTTGCATTAATGCAAGTTTGGGCAGAGCTGGCCTAGATTAAATTTGATTCCTTGGGATTTTATGTCTTTTATGGTGACACATGAATGAGTGTCTTTCTGAATCACCTTATTTCCCCATTTATCTCTTTCAGAAGATCCCAGGTGAGCATTGAGAAGAGGCTGAGTAATGGAAACAATATCTCTGCAGCTTACAAAGGTAAGAACATCTCCACTATCTGGTTTATTTTTTCACCATTGAGGTAATTATGTGAGCACACACTGCAGTAACACAGACATTTGCTTTAAAAACTACCAATCTGTTGGAGTTGCTGCTGAAACACAGGATAAAAGTCACAGTTATAAGAGAAATTATCAGTTTTTCAACACTGGATTTATGCCAATGTCTTTTTTTTTTTAAATGTAATCCGAGTCATGACAACACCATAAAGAACGCAGCGGTACAGAGATATCACTTCAAACAAAGTTTCTGTCAGGAGCCTGAGACTGAGAAGATATGCTTTGATGGACCACCACAGAGTCGGTGGCCTTCAAAGAAACGTGTTGTTTCTTTGTTGGCAGATTGTGCAGGGCAGCCAGCAGGCTGAATAAGAAGTACTGTACTGTACCTCTCAGGGTGGCCGTGGGTGTTTTCAGGAAAGGTCAAACATGCTTGACCCAAACCTGAGTAGTTGTTTTCAATAGATCTGAGACCTACGTTATCTTTTTTTAAAGTCCTGCCTACCCGGTTCTGTCAATAAGTGAAGAGGAGCTGTGTATGGATGACAGGGCGCCAGCAGACAGGTACAGTAGATGTGCTGATGTGGGAGGGTAATAGGGGCAGCCCCAGGCACAGAAAGCCATCCATGGGCAGGCTGAGACTTCAAGGCAGGTTGGAACCTGGTTCTCTGTGCTCATGCTGCTCCAGTGGCACATCTCCAGGTTGAGGCACAGAAAAGAAACACGGGAAGGGGAAAAAACCAGAACGGAGGCCAAAAAGGCGCAATCCAGGCAAATAAGGCAGCGAAAAAACTGTGAGAAGATGAGAAAGCAAAGCCAGACAAGACTCTGAAGTGTGGCAAAAAAAAAAGTTTGAACAAAAGGCCGACTATTTGTAACCGTTGCCAGATGAAGCACGCTGCGAAGAGATGATGATGTGTGAGGTGCAGAAGAAGGGACAGCGAGGAAAGAGTCTGAGAGTGAGGTCACTTCCTGTGCGTTGGTGGAACGTGACTCCTAGCAGGTAAACCGCCTCAGAGGTGCAGACAAGCAGAAAGAAGATGAGGAACAGTGATTGATGACTACTTATCCTCTGACACATAGTTCCTTCTCTGGGCCAAGAACAGACGGGACGGGGCGGTCACACCACTTTGCTGCCAATGACAATGGCAGGGTTGAGTGCTTGGCATGTGGGGTTTCACATCATTATGTCATTCTGTGGGAGATTACTTCTTGAGCAAGGCAGGTTTGGGTTGCCTACCTGTATTACCTGATATAAAGATGTACTGACAGATAAAAAGACGATTGTAGACTTATCAACATTGAGCTCATCTTTATTTTTAGCATTGTTAGTCATATCATAAACAAAGCGTGATAGGCTTGTTTGTAATCTTCAAGTTAAGAAAATCCATTAAAAGCTTGGGTGTGTGGTTAAATAATCTGCAACTTCTGTGTACTCAATTTTCCAAACTTGAAAACTATAAATGTTAATTGATTAAAAATTGCAAATTAGGATAAACCTGTCCTGCATAAGAATTTTTGTTTGTATCTGTTTTTCTTTGAATGAGCTTCTTCAATCTATTGATCCTACACACCGTTACATAAAATCTTACTAGGTTTTATACCTTAAATGTTCATTAAATTGTCCTGACATTTGTGTGAATCTTTAAATAGATATTTTTTTGGCTGCAGCTAATCATTAGTTGCTGTATTTTGTTCCTAGGATTCCATCAAATCCTGCTTTGGATTGTGGACCAGCTCCTCCAGCAGCAGATTTTTCTTTGTTGGCATGACTGCGTTCCATCTCTGACAATCTAGAGCCGAGATCTGAGCCAGGAGTTTGAAGCTGGAAAAGCCGTGACATAAACTCAGCAGCACAACGGAGTGTTTTTTTTTTTTTTTTGTTCCATAAAACACATCGATCAACGTCTGGATGCACACTCAGTGAGAAAGTGAATGTGATGAATGTACTTGTGCCGCATTTCCCTCAATCATCTAGACATTAATTGACTTTTTGTTCTAAACTGAGCTCCGATTAATAGTTATAAATTTGGTTTTTCTCCACTTTATAGCACTAACCTGTGGCTATGACTGATTCTGAACCACAAATACAGAAAATTGTCACATTTGAACAACTATTTTTGAAAGCAGTGTTTCACCTGTGCACTAGCATGTGTTTAAAAGATCAAAAAGAGGTTTTCTACTGAATAAAATTAATAGTTTTGTGATCAAAATACCAAAAACGTACTGTATTTTTTGGACTGTAAGGTGCAATATCAATTAATGGGTCTGTTTTCATACATAAATAAGGCACATTAAGCAAAACAAGTTCATTTTGACAGATTTTTGAGCGCTGTGTACCATATAAAATCAGTTCTAGGTCAGTAAGCACAACCAGAATTAATTAAAAGGCTCACTGTCGATTTTTGAGAAATTTAAAAAGGATTTTAAGAGTGCCTTATAGTCTGAAAAATATGTGTTTAATTCTGTTGAAATGTACTTCTGTCACATTAACAAAGATGCCATTGTTTGAAGTTTTGATTAAATGTAAGCCCAAAACATTTTAGCTGTTTCTATGTGACACATTGGCAGCATGTGGAAATGAAAGCTAATAATCCCAGAACACTGGGTAGTCTTATCATAACTCATATCTCTTGTACTTCGTTTTGTCAGAATAAAACACTGACTGGTTTGTGCATAAATGTGTTAAAATGTATGTTAACAGGAATAAAAAGAAAGTGTATCTGAGGATATGTGTGTTTGTTTTATTATTATTATTATTATTATTATTATTATTATTATTATTATTATTATTATTATTATCATTTCAAATGTTGATTTATTTGACCCATAACCAGTAAGACTTGTTTTAAATTTTATTTTATTTTTTAATTGTGAAAAGTATGTTTTGATTGTGCTGCTGATTTTAGGTATGTTGGTTTCACTACAATTATTTTCACACTCCTGAACTTAATAGCTGCATTACTTCACAGTGGACAATTTAGCAATTTCACAATAAAAGCGCAAAGTACACAGCGTGATGGCATTTCAAAAAAATTAATGCATAAAATAAATTATATATATATATATATTATGTGCAATTCTTAAAAGAACATAAAATCACTTGTGAAGAGTAAAGAGTGGATGGTGTGTTACACAGAGAACATAATTTGAATATTTACTGTTTTTTTAAACAGTATTAATGTGAGGGTGAGTGAGGGTTAGGTATAAAAACTTGATTAGGTTTAAAAGTTAACAAAATACAAAATTATCCATAAAAAGAGTAAAATGTATGTTTATGTTTAAAAAACATTTGTTTCCATCCCATTGCTTGAACACATGATACAAAGGACAAACATTTTGAGCCTTTACTGGGACAAGGCTACATTACTGTCATGTTAAACACATTTATTACCTGCTGCCATGTAAGATGGGCAATCATGTAAATGCCTCTGCGAAGGTGTATGTGTGTACCTGTTGGCAAATTGTCAGTTTGTTGGTGGAAATGGAGGATCGTCCTCACCGACGCCCACGGAGAAGTTGGAAGATGAGTTGTCGTATTTAGCCGTCTCTGGGGTTGAGACCTGAGAAGACTCACTAACATTTATGACTGGTCCTGGATCTGCTGCTGAGGATTAGGTTGAGACCAGTGGCTGGACTTTGCCGTGGTGGCGATGACGTGATTGTCTTGGTTCACAGGGCACAGCAGACATGAAGGCAAATAAAGGAGATGCTGCTGCTGTAATCACTGCAGGTGTTGGCTGTTTGAGTTTAATTAGTATAAGCTTGCTCTTCAGTTTGCTTTTGAGTTCATCATTAGTTTTTCATGCAGTCAGTGCTCCTTGGTTTCCTCCTCTGTTTCCAATTGTTTTCATAGTTTTGTTTTAGTAGAGCTTTTGGCTGCCTTGTTAGCATTTTTTTTTTTTTTTTGTAAGATTGTTAAAGACTTTTCAGTTTTATCATTGACCTTTTCAGTCTATAGTTGAGTCCAGTCCTTCATTTCCATCAACAAACTGGTAATAATTTGCCAACAGGCACACACACAAGCATGCACAGAGGCATTTACATAATTGCCCACCTTTCATGAAAAACAGACTGTGACTCAAGAATCACCAAATATTTTTTTAATGAAGTTCTCAGTAATAATTTGATGTACATCCACAACCGATTAACTTTTGGAATCAATCTAATTCAAGATGGCTGCCCAAATAAATTGATATTTGCAAAGACAAATTTTTCACATATTTAAAACTTTGGTGTTGCAGTAGATGAGGGTTGTCATCCTTTGAGCATCATCCATGTGAGAGCATAACTCTCACACAGGTATATTTTCATCTTTAAATCACTTCTTGCTGCCTTCATACATCTCCACTTGCAGGTCACTTCATCAGTGCAGCTACAGCGTGCGCTCTCAAGACATAATTACCTGCAGTGTCTCCTCAGTGCAGACTGAACTTGGCAAAAAGGCCTTCTCCTACTCTGCTCCTGTTTCCTGGACCTTCTTGCAAAAAAATGTGATGTTGTTGACTTTGACCACACTAAGGAATTTCAAACAACTGTTAAATTTGCCTCTGTGTGTTGTCTTTGGACATGCTCACCACCCTTGCGTCCCTGTCACGTGCAGAATGTCAACGTCATAATGTACTTGTATGCACAAATTAATTAATTTTTTATTTATTTAATTATTTTCATTATAATGCTGTTAATCTTCAGCCAAAGATTAAGATCATGTTAAGATTTTGTAGGGTTTTTTTTTGGTCTCCAAACCCTATGTTGTCATTTTCACCACTTGGCCAAACAGGTCTCACTTGTAAATGAGTCTTTGAGGCTCAGTGTGATTTATCTGTTTAAATAAAGGTTAAATGAATGAAAAGTTCATGGCAAAAATGAATGCAAACATGTTCCTGTTTTTAGTATTTTACATGGCTTTGCAATGTAGCTGTTTTTTGTTTTGTACTCTAATTACTTTTCATTTTATATGCTTTTATATGATTGTCTACTATTGTCTGCACCTCATCTGTGTTCTTTGTTTAAAACAGGTCTCTCTTGTAAATGAGTCCTTGAGGCTCAATGAGACTAACCTGTATGAATAAAGGTTGAATGAAAATTAACTGAACATGTGACATTTTTGTTTAAAACCTTGACAAGGTGGCAGACAACATGCATTCCTTATGGAAATTTTATTCAGATTTTTTTATTTATTACGTTCTAAAGTGAGTGCAGGCTAAACTAAGATGGTAAACTTCCATTTGTACAGCATATTGGTATTTTAGTTACTTTATTGAAATAAATTGTGGAACTAGAAAGCATCTGGGTGGTGTAGCTTGTAGAGCAATTGCCTCTCATCGAGAAGGTTGACGGATCAGATCCTGGCCAGGCACCTTTCTGGGTGGAGTTTGCTTGTTATTGCATGTGTGGGTTTTCTCTGCTGTCTGTCATTCGCCACAGACTAAAAACATGTATGTCAAGCTTACTGGTACAGTAACTCTATTTTTCCCATATGTGTGAGTGAGAGTGAATGGTTGTGTGCCTCATTTGTCTCTATGTGTCCCTGTGATGGACTTGTGACCTATACAGAATGTCCTCAGGCTCCGCCTCTTGCACAGTGACTGCTGGACATGTGCACCAGCAACCCTAGTCACCCAGGAAGGAAGAAGTTGGTCAAATGTAAAGGAAGTTTGTTTAATTAAATGTTAAAACCACACTTTTTCGTCAGTTTATACATCTAAAGTTATGAAACCAGTTGTGAAGTGACAAATAATCATAATGTTTAAATTTTAGAAAGAATATCAACCACTGGAAATGTATTTTTATGTTGAGTTATGCTGTGTAACTTCTGTAAATATGGACAAGTGTTTATTACCACAGCTTAAGGTCAACATAAATGTAGTTATAGGGAGTTTTTGATCATCTTGAAAATAAAAGTCCCCACAGGGTTTTTTTTTAAATGTAGAAAACCATTTCACTGTACAAATGTTGTTTACAATTGGAAAAATACCTTAGCAGTAATTTCCCATTGGAATATATTTCACTATAAGTTGTAGTAAATCGTATTTAAGAGTCAAAGTAGGAAACCTTTGGTGGGGGATTGGGTACAGGACTGAGGAAAGTTGATGCTGGATGGTGGATGGGTTGCATATTTTATTTTGATTTTCCTAACAAAACCAACTGCGCTGGACCCTAATGTAATATTTTCTGCTGTCATGCTTGGTATTTTTCTAAAAAGTTGTGTGAAGTTTCTTTGGGTTGAATTATTAAAGGAAGGGTAAGTTTAAAAAAAACAACAACTGACAAACAATTAAAGGAAAAAGAAGGCCTCCTTGCCAATAATTTGCAAGTTGAGCTTTGTGACATCTTTATGGTCAACAACATTAGCATGTCTACAATGCATTTCAGTGCTTGTCTGCCTCCCCCACTTTTTTCCTCCTCTTATTTTTTTTTTCACACACATACACATATACACAACTCTGATGGGGGGAAAAAATGACCTCTCTGCAGCTCTCAATTCACTGCACTTCTATAGCCTTGAATGGGCCGGCTCAACAAAAGGTGACATAATTTTCTCAGGGTTTGATTGGACCCCTCCGTGCCACAAGATGACATCATGCAACCCCCGCAGCAACACATTAACACCAACACCACCAGCACCATCAGACAATTACCCCCACCCGTACCACTTCCCCAGTGTTCTTGGATGCTGGGTTGTCAAGACAACAGCGCCAGGCTGGGACGATGGGGCAGGACTTGGCACTACCGTGCAGCGTGGCTATTCATAATGAGCTCAGGCAGCGCCGCTCTTGTGTTTGTGGTAAACAGTCTTGGGAAATTATACAGAGGGGAGGGAAAAGGGGAGGGAGGTGGAACATTGTTGAGGATATAACGATAAAGCTCCTTTGCATGCAGAAAACTTCTGGCAGGAATTGTGAAGTCATAAACTTGATGTCAACAATTAGCTGTCAAACAACCGAAAAGCTGTTTATGTCAAGCTCTTTCCTGAATGGAAGGAGCTTTTGCCAAATTTATTCACATATTCACAGTCTTCCCTGTTTTATTAGTCTGGTAACAAATTCTGGGTTCTTCTTTAGCTCTCAGAACCAGATGAGCTGTCACGGGCTGTCTAGCTCAGTTTAACAAAACGTGTGAAACCTGAGTAATAAAAGTTACTTTTCAACCTGGTGTTCATCCAGAGCCGTTGCAGCCTGTATGCATCGAAGTATCACATGCTGTACATACAAACGGCCACTTCCCCTTGAAATGTCATTAATGAGGATAATTTGAAGTGAGGTTGACATACAATCCAGAGCCAAACCTTGTTGGTTCCAAACACTCCTGTAGCGTAGACGCCTTTGAGCTTCCTCCAAACCATTTCCTCTAATTGGAGCTGCACTCAAAGGGAAAGAAAAATGACTGAATTACCACTGGTTTTGGAATAAGTTCATGCTTTGTGCTGATTGGTAGATATGGCATTAAAGATGCATGTAAAATGCATGGTATTGCTTGTTTTGGCATACTTTATGTTCAACTTGCTTAAATTGACTGCACAATTTTACATTCTCCTGTTGTTCCTACAAACAGCTTTCTGTCTTGATCTTATTCATTGTGCAGTGGTAAAGTGCCTCTTTCTTCAGTTTTCAAGCTCTTTCCTTCTTACTGTTCTCTATAGTGTGATGTGATTAACTGTGCATGGGCCCCTCCTTGGATTTCCTTGCAAGGAAGAATAGCTTTGGAGGGTTTTTGAGCTTGGATCAGTGTTGACTGGGTATCGGTTACTTCTGGCTACAGCTGAGGACGCGTGGGCTCCCAGTGTCCATGACGTCGATCCGCTCAGCTCCTTTTGCACAGGAGAAATGGTGGGAATCTTCTACTTTGCCCTCTTTCTGTATTTTCCACAATTGAGCTTTATAAAGCCAATCTGTTTTCCAGCAACTTTTGCTTTTAAATTTGAAATATAATTTATACCTGATGGGTATAAATTGGGTTACTTGGAAATATCCATTTTTCAGAATGGATATTTCCAAGCGAGAACATCAACAGCTATAAATTCAGTGTGACACTGAAGGAATAGTTCAACAAATAACAAGCAAAGTTTTGAGAAAAGCTTATGACCAATTGCCTTACCTGTTGTAGATATAGATTTTTGAATGTCCTCATATAAATAAAAAATATAGATTAGTTCTGATTGGACTGACCAGCTAACAAACAGCAAGACAGGCTAAGTACACTGCAGCTGTCATCAGGTAACTTAATTGACAATGTTGGTTTTAGCAAATATTTGTTATAAATATACATTTTTTAACGTAAAATGGCTAATACAGCCTAAAGTTACATTATTCATCCTGGAATGTTCTCAGGACATAAAAACAGTACTCCTGGAGCTAGCTTCTTCTATTTGTACTTGCAAATAATCACAGTTCTGTGGCATTTACTCTGTAATGCAAAACTGATGGTAATGTAAAAGTTTATGAAGCTGTTTTTGTGTGAACCACTACAAAAATGTTACCACTGGGGATGTTTTTAGATGACGGCCATTCACTCTGACCTTAGTCTCACACTGATGAGCTGTTAGTTCATTGTTTTGTGAGATTTAAACACTAATTCTCTAAACAGAGGCCATTCAACAAGCTTTCTAGAACAGATGAGAGAACGTTTGCTCAAAATGTGTTCAGAGAATCCCACTTTAAAAGCTCTAACCTATTGCAATAAGGTTATGTAAACTCCAAACCAGTCAAAAGACACAGTAGCATTTCTGGTTTATTAGTCGTGACAGCTTTGATTCGCAAGGCGACAGAATGAGGGAGCAGCATGGCAAACCATCCTTCAGTCTCACCCTCTCCATCCTCTACCTCTGTCACTTTCCTAATCCTCATTATGGAGGAGAAGGCGAAACTCCGAAAGCTGGAGAGGACGAGGAGGAGGGGAGCAACAAACCAGGCCAAAGGCTCTGCTGACATCCATGGGAATCTGCAGATCCATTCAGTGGCAATTATCAGCATCAATGCAGAGAGGCAGTGGTAAGGCGAAGGGTGGGGGCAAGGGGGTGTGGGAGAATTTTTTGAGGGTGGGGTTGGACATAATGATAAAAGCAACAGGGGGAGGGTCTATCCAACATGGAAATAATGGATTGCCAATGGGTTGAAGTGAGGAGGAAAGTGAAAGAGGCGGTGATGTGGAGTGATAGATTTTAACTCTCAAAGATGACGCGACTTTGACCTTATGAGTAAGCACACCTTAATTCAGTGCAGCAGTTCCCCTTTCACTCTGTCTGGTATTTTGAGAATAAATTACAGAAAAGGTCATATTTATAGATAGACACGGCTCATCTCATGGGAAGCAAGTGATCATGAACATTTTACACTTGATTGAAGTCACATAACAGAACCATTTCTAATAAAACTAGACTGTCTTTTTTTTTCTCATAGGTGTCTTAGAGACTTTAAGAATGTATGTGCATTTATATTTCTTTCCTGTGCAAATTGTAGTGGCATGGTAGATATGCTCAGGTTCGGAATGCCAGCTCTTTGCAACCAACACACACATCATACATCACTCTGACAGCCCATTTCACTGCTGGACTCAGAATGCAGGCAGAGCGACCACCTCAAACAGTCTGCGCTGTCCCCGCTCGGTGAGAACGTCACTCCCAGCCCGTTGCACACCACGTTCTGAATGATGGCCAAACGAGAGAGCCAAATACGTCCAACAGGGAGAGTTATGACAAATGATTTAAACTTTCTTTTTTCTTAATTTCAGCTTGAAATTAGAAATTTTCCAGTAGATGGAGATTCACCAAAGCAGCTGACCTTTACTGACTGTTAAAGAGGAACGACTGCATTTACTACATTTAGTCTCTCACACTTTTAGAGATTCTCTAAATGTGGTGCTCATTTCTCCTCTCTGTGAAAAAAGTCAAGTCAAAGGTTGGGTCAGCACTTATTGACCGTGATAGATGGTCTGGTGACATTTGGGAGTTTACCTTGGGAAACAGTGTCAGTTGAAGAAGTCTCATTATGACCCTGATAAACTTAGACAGACTGTGTCAACTTGTCATCAAAAAAGATAATGATATATCAAGGTGAAGCAACTAAATATTCAGAAAATCTTTAAAATAACAAGTTGCAATATTGTCAGATACTCCCTTCTTCCGTTGGTCTCTACAATGAGAGAACATACATAAAAAGTAACCTGGGCATGAACCTCTGGCAGCAACACTGACCACAGTAGCCCCTAAAATAATGAGTCACAATGATGTCCTTAGAGCTATTGTGAAAACATTTCAAGGATACAAGGGCAAAAGGTGTGTGTGCTGGGTGTGTGGGGTCCTTCATGATGCAGGTGGCTCTCTTCCTGCATCTGGAGGTGTAGATGCCTGTGATGGTGGGGAGACTGACTCCAACAGACTTCTGTGCAGCCTTCATCACTCGCTGCAAAGTTTTTATTTCTGCAGCTGTGCAGCCTCCATGCCACACGCTGATGCTGGAGCACAGGATGCTCTCCACTGTACACCTGTAGAAGGAGGTGAGAACTGAGCTTCCTGGACCAGATCACCTCAGCCACCTAAGGAAGTATGTGCTTTCTTGATCAGGCTGGTAGTGTTGTTGCTCCAGCTGAGGTTGCACACCCAAGTACTTGTAGCTGGATCACTTCCACCACAGATCATCTTATGTTGGGGGGGAGGGGGGGCAGGGATGGGTGTGTTTTATTCCTTCTGAAGTCCAGGACCATCTCCTTCATTTTATTCACATTTATCTGAAGGTTATTCTTCCTGCACCAGCTCTCCAGGTGTTCCACCTCCTGCCTGTATCTGGACTCATCATTATTTGTTATACATACAACCACCGCTGTATCGTCTGCACTTATCCTTAAACTTTCACTGAACTGTTTACATGGACATGATTTACCAATATCTTGAATTTCTATAAATTATTTTTACCTGCTTCTTCCTTTTCAGATGGCAGGGATCACTGGTGCCCATGTCCAGCCATCACTGTGCAAGAGGCGGGGTACCCTGGGCGGGTTGCAAGCCGAGCACAGGGACACACAGAGTCTAACGACTAACAACCTTTCACTCTTTCACCTAAGGACAATTTAGAGTTACCAATCAGCCTAGCATGCATGTTTTTGGTTTGTGGGATGAAACCGGAGTACCCGGAAAAAAAAAATCATGCATGCACGGAGAGAACATACAAATTCCACTCAGAAAGACCCCCAGCCAAGATTTGAAGTTCCAGGGTGATCTGCTCACTGAGAGGCAGCAGCTCTACCAGCTGCACCACTGTGCTGCCCTTTCAAATATTTATCAGTGCTTTATCACATTCATACACTGATGGGACACACATTGGAGGCAATGAGGGGTTCAGTGTCTTTCCCAGGGACATTTCAGCATGTGACTGCTGGTGGAATCGAACCCCCAACTCTT
>JARVLU010000380.1:18765496-18777695 GCA_031762415.1 Simpsonichthys santanae
TCCCAATTGTAGTTGAGGGTAACATGCGGGTTGAAGACCTTTCCTCAGAGTTTCCAGCTGAATTGGGGCTTTGCCTGGAGTGGTGCTCTGGGGTTACCTGACCTTTTGACCTCCGGGTTAACCTTTCAGTTTCATCTCTCCCCTGGGCCAAACCCATTGCCATACTGAACACATTAACCCACTGACCCCCTTGTCCTGCTACAGATACATGGAAGACTTCATTTTTACTCACTGGTAACAATAGCTATTTTTATACGCCTCAAGACAGTTATTTGCACATGGTATGCATCTTTTACAAAAGTTGAAGTGATGAAACCTAAAGTGAGCATGTGGAGTGGGGTAGCTTAGGCCACAGCCACACCAAAAGCTGGCTTAAGTGTCTGCTCAGCTAGAATTAGCATTAGCATCTCCTGATTGAAGTTGAAGGTTGAGGTTTCAAGGCAGCAGGCTGTAAAGGCTGCCAGAATGGTCAGGTGGGGGGGCTCAAGGCTGGGAGACTGCCACAGGGTAGCACCACTCCTCCCTCAGCCCCTGATCTGGCCTGCGTGCACAGGTTTTAGGGCAAAAGCCGAGGATTATCTCCTCTGCACTTCCACCTCTACCACCCATTGCTTTTCTGCAAAGCTGCACCATGCAGTTCTTCAGCCCCCTGCTTCGTGTTTTGCTGTGAAACTGCAGATGGGGTGCTCACATGCACGTGCAATTTTCTCATCGGTTGTCAATATATTGCCTCGATTTGTGTTTTTGCAGCCTTTTACAAGTACACTTCAAGCACCTAATAATAGTGATACCATTGATATTATCAATGGTCCTTCAACACATGTTGTATCAAATTGTGCAAGTGCCCCAGAAACGGGAAACAATACTTGTTTAACTACTTTTTATAATTCCTCCCTGGTTGCTCACCCACACACTATTCTTCAGTGACCATCTCAAGCAGCAGTTGAAGGTAGACACCATAAAAATGACATGTAAAGATAAGCTAATCTTATTGTTGCTTTACTGAAATGTTATGGCGTAAAACGCTTTTAGATATGCATTCTGCACTGTACAAGCTTTATCTAAACTATATCATAAAAGACGTTTTTAAATATTGGTGTTTTCACAACTTTTCCTATCAAAAAGATTATTCTGTTTGTTGAGTTTTAAGAATGCATTTTTTCTAAAAAAATAATCAATGGAGCTAAAGGACCTAGTGGATGCACTTAGCAATTGTGGATCTTGTTCTGATCTACCTTACGTAGAAAGCTGTGGGGAACCCTCATGGCCCTCAAAGAAACCTAATAATTCAGTGCATATGAAAGGTTATATTTAAATTTTTAATTTAATATTTATTTTATTTAGAATACGTTTATTTAGAATAAATGTTTGCAATGTAGCTTTTGTAATTTTATTATTTTCTCTAATTCTTCTTATTTTAGAGTTTTTTGCAGTTGAGCAATAAACTTTTTTTTTATTATTATTATTTTTTATTAATAAAAATAAAGTTATCCGGGCAGTTCAGTTGGTAGAGAAGTTGCCTCTCAGCAAGAAGGTCATTGGTTCAAATCCTGGCCGGGGCCCTTTCTGAGTGGAGTTTACGTGATCTTTCCATGCATGCATGGGTTTTCTTTGGGTACTGCTGATTATTCCCACCAACCAAAAACATGCATGTTAGACTGATTGGTAACTCTAAATTGTCACTAGGTGTGAGTGAGAGAGTGAATGGTTGTTTGTCTCATTTGTCTCTATATGTGTCCCTGTGGTGGACTGGAGACCTGTCCAGGGTGCACCCCTCCTCTCACACAGTGATAGCTGGACATGGGCACCAGTGACACCTGCACCCCAGATAGGAAGAAGTGGGTAAACATTATGGATGGATGGATGGATGAATGGACGGATGGATGGATTGATGGATGGATGGATGGATGGATGGATGGATGGATGGATGGATGGATGGATGGATGGAAGTTATCCAGCCAGTTTCTTTACATTTTTGTCCCAAGGCAGAATCATGTTTAAAGGTTCGTTGTCAATGTTTAAGGTTACAGAGAAGGCTAAGGTCAGTCAAAGTCCCTCCAGGATGAGTTTGTTCAATAACTGACGTGAACATTAACTAATCAACAATGGTGGGCACAGGTAACAAAAAAAGGAGCTTTGCTAACTCGCATTCTGACTACAAAATTAACTTTGCAAACACGAAACCCCCAAACAGGTAAAAATATTGTCGGACGCTCTAAACTACTAACCACTAAGGCAACTATTATTTTTTATTTATTTATTTATTTAATAATTTTATTCATTTTAAATTAAAACACAAAACAATTTCACGTTATATGAAAAACATTCAAACTGTGTCACATCTTTGTCTCAGTCCAGATCAATCATGTCTTGCGCTGTGTACTTGTAGTATGCTAGTAGCATGCCTTAGCTAGCTACATCGACCGATCACTTGTACACGTAGTAAGCTAAAAGAGTGCATTTGGGTTGCCACTGAGGCATCAACTGATCACTCCATGTCATGTGTTGCCAATAGCCTTAATAGTTAAGCCAACAAAGTGTCTAACGGCCTTTTCGAGACATGCCCACAGCTAACAGAAACAAGTTTTTGGTTTTTACTAATTTTGTTAGTGGACTTAAAGTTGGCAAAACCTAACTTAGAGGTATTTCGCTAACGGATCCAAAGCTATAACACTTCTGCTAAACAAAATAAAAAAAAAAAATAAATAAATAAAAAAAGTTTCTCCATTAGCTGTTAGCAGATTAGTAGAACTGTGCCCATCACTACCAATCACAATGCTGATGTATAGTGAGTATGAACAAACATGATGTCCATGATGGAAGGCCTTGTAAGGTGTTTTCTAAAATTATAAAAAAATAAATAAAAAGGTAAAAATTCTGACCACATGAAGATTTGTGATGCACTCAATTGCAACCTGTAAATTCAAAAATACACAGAAGTTGTAGTTGCTTTAAAAAAAAATGAGGATCACTTTTAGGTTTACACTGATGATTTTCAATATTGCATTTGTATTTTGGTTTCATTATGTTGCAAGTTTTGTGAGTTTCTGTTAAATTTCATTGAGTATTATTGAAATTACATGTTGTTTATGAATGTAAAGGACTGAATGAGCCACAGGGTTTTCAAGGGTGAAAATGGATGGGTGTTTTCAGGTTATGCGTTTAGGTGGGTTCTCCTTGTTGGCTTTTCTGTTTAGTGTGAGGTTGGCATTTATGTTCACATTGTTGTTAGTGACTAAAAATAAAACCATAAATCAGATGTTGCTCGATGTATAAAAAGGGGGAAAGCACACACTGTTAGTGAGTCGTTGAATAGCAGAACTCACAATAACGTGAGATAACGGGACTCTAACTTAGTCGTCTTTAACATTAGTATTTAATAGGATGCCACAATATTACTTTGTACATGCTAACAGAAGACCCAGTTCTTGTAGTTGCCTTTTACCATTGGTAGAAAGATGGTTGTTCCTGTTCACAAACCTCACTTGCTAATGAGATTCTTTTCTGTCATGATGTCAGGCTTGAGTTCTGACAAAAATCTTGTCAGTATATGGGTTGAAAAACAAACAGTAAGTGAATGAGGTAGATACAGAATAAAGAAGACATATAAGTCCTCTGGACTGAAACATCCAGAGGACCTAACTTAACTTTGTTGGACATTTTACCTGAATTATTGAGCATGAACTTTGACGTCTTAGTAACTAAAACATTATTTTTGTATAGTTGTGCATCTCTCACAACGCTTCAGTTGTATTGCTGGTGGAGTTTATGTCTGTCTTTTAGGGGTTTACTGCGGCAATTTTCATCTAATCTAAGTGTTGCAGCTGCAAAAGGAGATAAAAACAAGGAGATGTGTCTCCTTTCCTGCACATTTGTTTGCATGGTTTTGCTGATGTTAACTGATATCAAAAAAAGATTACTGTTGAATTAAAGGACGTACAGATGCTTCATGCCGTCTCTTTAGCTCAGGTTTAGACAAGCTCAGCACATTAAATTTGCCTCTAAGAAAGTGGATGTGTGGTGGCATGTTATAACAGCACTGCCTGCTGCACACCTTGGCTCAGTCTCCAGGGTAGAGGGTGCAATTAGTGTGTATATAAGTGCATAAAGGCTTATATAACTGAAAAGAGGATGGAAAGGTAAGGAACACTGTCAACAAATCTCGGGCCTGATGCCAGATGAGATAATGACAAAGACTTTAAGGGTGATGTGGTGATGGAGGCTGTGGAAACATTGATGTCATAATTTGTGCTGCTGTCTAGAGCCACGGGTTTCTTGGAACCTTTAGTTCAAGTTAAAAACAAAGAAATGAGAAAAGAAGAGAAATAAGTTAAAAGATTCTTAAAGATGTAGGTGAGGTGGAGGAGAATTTATAGGAAAGTCTGCATATGGGGAAGATCTAATCTGATTTGGAAGGAATTACGTGTTATTTACCTGTTTCTTGGTATGCAATCATGCATAACGCACATGACATATCTCCATGTAGAGCATAGAGGCAGAGTCAAGTGCACTGTATGGAAGATTTATCTTATGACATCTTTGCCACCTTATCCTCCTTTCACTTCCCTTGTCCTGCTGGCCTGGTTTCTGTAAACCATGCTGCAGGCACGTAGCCACTTTACCACAACCTTTATTCGCCACTGTCTGCACATTGCCTGCAGAAACTGCTGGCACATAGTCATTCAAGTGTTTGGAGACTACATTTACCACCATTATCAAACACCCACACCTTGTAGACTGTCAAGGCACAGCAATGGCAACGATTTACAAGCATCTTTACTTCTTTGCAGTTGGCACGGTTCCTCTATTCTGCTAATAGCAGAGCTACCTTTCCATGTAGCAGATTAGAGTTTTCATAAACTTTGAAAATCTTTAACAGAATTAGTTCTTTCATCCATCCACACATTTTCTTCTGCTTGGTCCGAAGTCATATGGCAGCGGCAGCAACTTGAGCAGGGAGGCCCAGACATCTCTTTCCACAGCCACCTCTTCTAGATCTTCTAAGGGGACCCCAAGATGTTCCCAGGCTAACCGAGAGATAGTGTCTCCAGCATGTCCTGGGTCTTGATTAGGAGTCAGGTAATTATCTTTACCATTGTCTTGCACAGTCTGAAATCATTGTGGGCATTACGGGAAATGCAAGAAAAAGATTACAGGTTGTTTTCAGATTTGTCATTTTAGTTTTCTGTTTACCGTTAAGTTTGCATTGTAAAGTTGAAAATACCCCTACATTTTTTATAGCAATCTAGGCTGAAAATGGGCTGAATCGAAAGTCACAGTAAAACATCTGTAGACATCTAAACTATTCAAAATGACCTACAATCAATATGCATTACTGTTTGAGGAGTGAAACTCAAAATTGCTTCTTTTCAAGTGCCTCTTGCATTCTACTGAGCAAACCAACCCCACTGACAGGACAGTACTATGTAAGTTAATTTGCTTTTGTATGTTTTGCCAACTCCAGATTTCTAATTCCTACAAAATGCTGTTATTTTTTCACAAATAAAAATGTAATCCCTTTCTAAAAGTGTCAGGGTGGGGTGTGTGTGTGTGGGGGGGGGGGTGGGGGGGGATCTTTTGGTCTGCACTGTTTGTTTGTATGACATATTAAATGACTATCCTTTTTCATATGTTTTTACTATGCTAATAAAATATGATCATATAAATTTATCTATATGTTTCTCACTATTGTTTCCCTTTTAAATTCTCAACAAAACAAACGTATAAGGTTGTCGACCCAGAGATGCTCATGCAATAAAAGGAAGGTAAAAAGTGAGAGTAAAAAAATGGTTCTCAAACATAAAAAAACATGAATTAATTTTAGTTTGTTTTATGCTATTTGACACTTTTGCACTTTTGCACTTGTTAAAAGATTGTTAGTTGTGTGTCTTTCTTACTTTTAGTTGTTTTAGAGTATATTAACCTATAAAAACTAAATTGATCTAAATTTATTGGAGCATACCAACAAAGACGGCGTGACAAGTTATTCTTGGTGCTTCTAAATTGTGATTTATAGTTTGTTACTGACATCTAATATAAAGTATAAGCAGACATGCTTCCCCAAGGGTTAGCCCAATTGAAACACAATATTTGTATGATCTAGTTGTATCCTTGAGTGGTGGCTGCCACAGTTTGAGGTCATACTGAAGTACTGTATCTTGTTGTCTTGGTGGGACCACTCTGTTAGTGTTAGCATAGCTCTGAACACACCTGAAACTGTTTAGCATCATGGCTAGCACCAGATTAGGCTTCTAGAGAAATGTCAGTATGGTGAGGGAGGAATAAAATCTACAAAGAGAGAAATAGCTTTCTAAGTACTTTGTCAAACCTATAAACAAATTCACACAATGTCTCTATTTGTCTATATCTTGTATATTATTACTAGTGTGGCTTACAAGTAATCATATTAGACAGCAAGAAAGCAAATGTTCTGTAAGTGGATGGCATGCACATATCAAATCTAGTATATTTCAGTCTTTTTGAGATAGTACAGATAAAAGTTAAACAAGCAAACATAAACTTGCATATGGTAATTGCACCACCACCAACTATCAGTGGCAGCAGAGCAGAATTTATTACAGAAACATACTTTATAATATAAAGTTTATATCCTACTCATCCACCAGGAGCACTATTGCCTAATGTCATAATGGTTATTCACCTACTGTACTATGCTTGTGCAGAACAGTGGTCTCACCTCAATGGCTTGTTGGCTGTGGTCTTTGTTTTGGCTTCACCTTCTGCACAGCATGGCGGGTCAGTCCTTCTACCAACTACAGAAAGAGGTTTCTAGCTTCTGAGTTGTGTGAAAAACTAGGATAAGTCTTCTATGATGGGTGGAGCAATTTTCTGCCTTGCCCAATACTGACCAGACGAGACAACCACAAGAAGCACTTGGTTGGCTCAGACTCTCATTTTGGGCTGACATCCCACCTCCATGTTCTGTGCTTCATTTTGGTTTTCTTGATCTTTCCCTAACAAAACCACAAAGTGGAGGGGCTGCTGCAGTGAGACTGTCGAACAGCTCCGCTCTTCAAAAAACAGTGAGGTCATAAACTGAGTGCCCCAGCCCTAACTCTTGGCATGTAACATGTGAACTGGTTTTGAATCGTTCTCATCACACCTATCTCTTATTACCTCGTCTCCTTCCCTTCTGTTCCCATTTGTCTCTTGTATCAGCCAACGTTCTTTCGAAAATCAGACATCTTAACACCTCATCATCCTTCCATCTTCTGGTCTGTGGAAGTGCTGGGGAACATATGGGATCTATATCACACTCATACCCACATTTCAATCTCTCAAGATCTCATTCATGCATGCTGAACGAGCTTTCCCACACAGCAAATATCACTGGTTTCCCTTTACTTGGCATTCCAGCATGATGCGGTGACGTAATGTGTTAGCATACACCATCACTGTCAAATGGGCTATATGATTACAGCTTTCATATTTAGGTAGTATTACACATCATATAGGGTACCAACATTTGAGCCAAACCACGCACTGATGGCAACAAATGCAACAATGTGCTTTATCACGGGCCTGCGAGATAGTCTTAGCTCTAGATCATGTTTAGACATATATGAAGAGGCAGGAATACATAGCAATGGTTTTGGCTTACACATTTGATGAGAAAAGGATTTCTCTCATAGGGCTTAAAAATAAAAACAAAGTAAAACTAGACTTAGCACTAGAGTGCTATAAAGTTTGCTCAGCTCCTACCAAACCAAGTTTTGGATCGTAATTACCATATTGGCTAAATTTTAGTTGGTTTTATGCATGGATGAAAAGAGTACTAAAATATTGTAAAGTAAAAGTAATTACTCTGTTTAAAATGTATTCAAGTACTAGATAAAGTGCCTGTATAAAAATCTGCTTAGTGTTTATTTTCTTAATGAGATCCCAAATGTTAAAATTTATGTGAAACATCATTTATGATCATTGCTGCTGTAAGATTTTAATCAAACAGATTATCGATCAGCTACAGATTCCATATGACTTGTTCAGTTCAAACACAAATGGCAGGTCATTTTATTGGAACAACATTTTCCAACATAGCTTAAAAACTTGATGCCTGTCATGGAGTGAATAATCAGCTGATATGTCAACATAGCAGATCTACTGAGGTAAACAGCTTCTAATTATTGTTTAGTTTAATTAGTATTAATTAAATTACAATTAGTGGTATCAAATGCAGAAAATATTTTTAATTTCTCTCAATATTATTGCATTTTTTTTCTTTTATCAAGTTGTATGTTTTTTTTTTTAGCCTTTATTTTACCGGGAAGGACATTAAGAACAGTTATTTACAGTTATTTAGTCATTCACAGTGTCAGTCTGGCAATGTTTTAATCAGATCAGGTCCACTAATTGATCCTCTGACATGTTTTCAGATGAGACTTTGGGCGTTTCTGATGCTCTATCTCATCAGGTTCCAATTAGTCTATTTAATAAATATTTATTCTGCCAGTGGTGACAGAGTTTATTAACTTGTTACTAATTACTTTTTCTTGGAAATTTATAATCCAAATGGTATGTATATTTTAGATGGGAAATTATATAGGTATTGGTCTTAAAACCTTTGAAACCAGTCAAAAATAGTTTTTTTTTAATTTAGGTATATATTTTTTATTTTACAACATTGGGAAAAAAAAGTATAGGCAGAAATGGGTGTGGCCTGTACAATGTGATTCATTAGAATTCAGGGAACGTCGAAAATTACCCATACGGCTATGTGGATTACGGTTTAGAAGCTAGACTATCAAATGCAAAGTCCCCACATGTAGCGCCCCCTGTTCATAAACATCTAAGTAATTTTCTGTGCCTCACAGGCTGGTCATAGTTACCACCACCATGTAATTATCATTTCAGTACACCTTGCCGTTTGTGCTTCGGTATGACTTTTACTTACGGGAGAAAAAATAAAATAATCAGAACTGTTTCAATAGAGTTATGTGCTCTTCTGGATGCATGGAAATGCTGCTCCTTTGCAGCTGCGTCCCTCTGCCTCCACTGGCTTGGATCCCCAATAAAATAAAATAAAAATCTAGAGTGTTCCCATACACTGGCAAAATTGGTTCTCTGCATTTAACCCATTGCATCTGGGATACACACAGGTGGAGCAGTGGGCAGCTATGTAAGCACCTGGGGAGCAATTAGGGATTGGGTGTCTTGCTCAGACATCACGACATGTGGGAATTGCTGGGGATTGGAACTGGGACTTTCAGGACCGAGTCAGCGGCCCCAAACTGGATGCAGTTTGACGTAATAAATAAGAAAGAGGAGAAAGCTTAAACTTTTTGTGTGTGAGATTTGCTATAATTTTTACTCTTCAGTTATTTGGTTACTGCATGAGCCAACTCTGAGGGAAATTGTCCTGCCCCATAGAAAGCTGATTGGTAATTTCCCCCTGTTGTTCAATCAGGGCTGAACTTTTGTACATGATGAGACCTGAAGGTTGTTGCTCGTCAGTCATACGTTATCCAGTTCTGACACTTTCACAGACACAAAGGTGCCAGTATTGTTTCTAAAATGCCCCTTCTGCTCAGGGTTTATTTCTTTAATTGACAGTAAAAGAGTGAAGAGAAAAAAAAGAAGGAAAAAAAAACTTGCTTCCTGCAGTAGAACGTGTCATGTTTCTGTCTGACAAACAGCGCCTTGTTTCCCAGTGCAATTTACCTGTCTTGCAGCCATGAGGGCTGTTGTTCCTCTTCACTTCGTCAGGGCACAGAGCACAGTTCACTGCGAGGACAAGCTTATATAGATGTTGTCTTGGTAATGCACAACAACTTGGAAATGAAACAGGACAAAAAAATGTTTGTCAGTAGTCAGAGAGGAAAAAAAAAAGAAGGTTTTTATTTCATCACCGACTGAAGAAATTGTGCCGTTTTGAGTTACACAAAAGTTTATTATTATTATTTTTATTGTTATCATTATTACTTAGAATTTAGAGCACAAACCAAACTCACAATAAGGACACAACTAATTTGTTTAAGTGGGACAATTTGCAAGATGGACTTAAGTTAAGCTAAGTGTATATAAGGTAAATCTGAAGGACTGTGGTTTGTGGCCTAGCTCAGAGTGTTCTGCTGCCTTGCCAGGGCTGGTGCCACAGTAATAAGTATGCTGCGCCCCACCCTGCTCCTGCTGCCTACTGTGTCAAAGGCCTTAGGCCAAGTGTGATGAAAATGTGTATGAGCACATGCACTGCTCAGACTCGTTTGGCCTGTCATTGTAGCCGGAGAGTATCGTTATAAAGGAACTGTCAACAGCTTTTTATCCAAAATCTCTTTGGAGGCTGTGCTCAAGTTTGCATGCTTGCACAAACTAGTATGCACGTTTAAAGACTGTGAACTAAGGTGAAGAATTAGAAGAAATAAAGAGTGATAATGCATCACTCTGTTCTTGTGTGTTGGCAAAACACAATCAAGGTATTCTGCTCTTTATCCAGGAGTGTTGTGACAATAGACGCTCATGAACAGATTGGATCTAGCAAGCTTTTCGAGGCTCATCCATGCATTGAAATGTAACAGTTTTATTGTGTGCATCACTTTAAAAGGCTTTCTTTTTCTTCTTCTAAAAACGTCAAAAACATGTCATTGGATTGCAGCAATTCTATGTGGTGTACAGTCCAATCAGTTTAGACATTAGGGCAAATTTAAAAGGAAAATAGAATTTTGTGAAAGAATTTGGGTGGAGGTTGAAATATTTTAATAGTTTTATTCTATAAAAGTTTGGAGGAGAACTTGGAAAGGTGGAGGTATGCATTTGAAAGAAGAGGAATAACAGTCAGCCATAGTAAGACAGAGTACATGTGTGAAGGCAGCTGGAACAGTGAGGATACAAGGAGCAGAGGTCACACGGTGCAGGACTTCAAGTACTTAGGTCAACTGTCCAGAAAACTGGAGTGTGGTAAAGAGGTGAAAAGTCGACAGGTTGGGATGGATGGAGAAAAGTTTCAGGAGTCACTTGTGACAAAAAGAGTGGTCTAAATGGTCAAATGAAAGAGTTACTAATGAGTACTAGCTATGTTGTGTCAGGATTTGTGTATTTTGTGTTCTGTTTTCAGTATTTCTCTGATTCTGGTATCTTGTTTTACTTGTGTTTTAGCTTTCCCAGTCTTTTTCCCCTCATGCAGCTCCTGCCTGTCCCACTCTCACCTGATCCTCATGACAAAATCTCAAGCAGGCAGTAAAAAAATACAGTACACAAACTAGCAGTACTTGTTCCAATACAAATATGCTTGTAGAATGATATCCTAATATGGAGTCATAATATTGCCAACACACTTAATCCCTTTTCACAGAATTTTTCCTTAGTTACCCACAATAAATGATCACATAAATTAATAATTCTTCAAATTTTGCAGAGGCAGTTAGAGCATCATCTCACATCCTCTTTTACTTTGGCATTTAGATGTATCCCCTTAAAACTGATCATAACATGTTGGGAAAATTTGAGACAATGGTATGAAACTTTGCAGAGACCCTTTGAAGAATAAATACTTTTTTACCCCCTCATGAAGGTCACGGAAAACTTACAAACCTGAGTTGTTAGCTGTTTTGTAATATACAACAACAACATCAGGCAAACCTTAAAGTGTCTGTGACGTGCATTTCTTTCAAATACAAAATGTGGAAGAAAACATTTTTATATTTTATGAATTTGGCATATTAGACATGATTTTACACAAGATTTATTTTCACCCATAATACCTTTTTTTTTTTTACTTGATGCATCAAATGTGAAACAGGAAGTGACATCCAAGGGAGTTCTTTAAAAGGGGAACTCTCTGGTCTGTTTATTGAAGCAATATTATTTGAACTCTGACTCTTCTTCACCTCTCTCTGATAGTGACACAAAATAATCTAAAGATATGTGCATCAGATTCTTCTTTACTGTCTGATTTGTTAGCCATTGTAAAAATACTTTGTTCACATGCAGGCATTCCCCTTTGCCATAATTTCCTGTTGCTGTTCATGCAAATATCTCAAATGTTCATCTGAGCAGAGTGACTTTTTTTTCACAATAAGCAAGTAATGTTGTCTTTCCAAAAATGTGTTCATATGTATTACAAAAATTTGATGTCACAAGCATTTTAATGAAATAAATGAATCACATGAAGAATTGGTTAGAATCGACTGAAGAAATCAAAAATAGTTGTCACCAAGTACACTCAGTGCTGTTAAATTATATATAT
>JARVLU010000380.1:18779819-18801710 GCA_031762415.1 Simpsonichthys santanae
CTGTTTCATGTTGCTGCTGATCTGTTTCATGTTGCTGCTGATCTGTTTCATGTTGCTGCTGATCTGTTTCATGTTGCGGCTGACCTGTTTCATGTTGCTGTGTTCATGCGTGCTCATCTGCTCACACAAACTCATGTTCGTGCTGCTGTTTGGCGTAGTGTTTTTATGTTACTAGTGCTTAGTGTATATTTAGTTAATACTTTTCTTTGTTCATATCTTAGATCTTATTACGGTTTTTCTTTTACATTGTATTGTTGGGTGTAACTGGGCCCTGTGTACATAATTTTGTTCCACCACACGTACCCCATAGGGTGCGAATGACAAATAAAAAACCTTGAACTTTGAATATTACATTTAGCGTCTCTCCATTGGCTCCCTGTCAAATTCAGAATATAATTAAAAGCTCTCAACAACCTAACTCCATCTTATATTATTGATCTAATTGTTACATATTTTCCCAACAGAGCACTTCACTTTCAGTCTGCAGGTTTACTTGTGGTCCCTAGAGTAACCAAAAGTAGAATAATAGGAATAACTTTCAGTTATCAGGGTCCTCTCTTGTGGAACCAACTTCCAGTTTCTGTCCGTGAGGCTGACTCATAAGATTAGGCTTAAGTCTTTCCTTTTAGATAAATCCTTTTGTTAGGATCGGTTTGGGTTTCTTGAACTATCCCTGAGTTATGATGCTGTTGGCTTATTCTACTCTACTTGTCTGTGTAATTATTTATATTCTTAACATGGTATTTTTTTATATCTTTCTTAAAATAGAAATTACTCCTGGATCTGCCATTTTGTTGTTGTTTTTCCTTCCTGTTCTCCCAAATCCCAGCCTGTCAAACAGATGGCTGCTCATCCTGAGTCTGGCTCTGCTGACTTATTTATGTTATAAAGGGAGATTTTCCTTTCGACTATTGCCTTTGAGCTTGCTCAGGATAGGAGACTACAATGAAGTCAAGATTCAACACAATCTGCTGTCTCCCTAAATAGAGAACTTTTACTAATTGGATTTTGTAATGTACTGTACAGTATATGAATTTTTGTACAGTGCACTGAGACAACTTCTGTTGTGACTTGGTGCCATATAAATAAAATTAGTTCAATTTATTTAAAATTAATAGCATGGAATATCAAAAGAATGACAAGTTAAAATGGAGATGCTACCTTTGTCAGATATAATTTAAAATAGGTAAAATTAAAAGCAGTTTATAGGTCAAAACAATTAAAAACACTGAAGGTGAAGGGAAGTTTGAGATTGTCATCACTGTATGTTCCAATGCAATTCATTCAAATTTTAGTTATACAGGTTAATCCCACTGAGTCTCGGGGACTCATTCACAAGAGAGACCTGAATAATGGTTCAAGTTAACAGTGGCAAATTTAGTTCTCTGCATTTAAACCATCACATGTGACATACACCCAGGTGGAGCAGTGGGCAGCTATGTAAGTGAGCAACTGGGGATTATGTGTCTTGCTCAGACACACCATGACATGTGGGAATAGTTAATAAAAAGAACTGTAGAAGGAGAGCAGAGAAGCATAAGTGAACAATCTGATCTTTTGATTAAAAAAAAAAAGAAATTGATAATGAGGTGGAGAGATGAAATGAAGTTAAACATCATGGATGTGAGCACTCCCTGGCAGCGCTTCCATCACTATGGTGATGTCAGTATGTTTTCTTTAATAATAGTCTACAGAAGGTCTGTGAATCTCCTCATGCACATCACTACTTACTCAAACATTAACAACACCTTTCAAACAGGTCATCTCCCTTAAATCTGAGGAACTCGTCAGTTTCTGCATGGAATTACAAAAGTACATGTGGTATCCACACAAACACACACACACACACACACACCCTACACACACATACACACATACATATATGAGTACCATCAATATGGAAATGAAACTTTAAAAAACGCAGGGAGGCCCAAATGGGGAAAAATAATAATCTGCCTAGAATAACCTAAGTTTACGTACACTCAGTGGAACTCAGGGACAAGATTTAGGGAAACAAATTAGGCAATATTGTTTGTGTGGGGATGTTTGGTAGCCCACATGTGATGCTATCACCACCATCTGATGGCAATGCTTCTTGAGGCTGCCCTGCAAGATGTGGAATGGGGGAGCTTAGTCATGTCTCATTGCTATAAGCTGGATATCATGCCGTTGTTTACAATAATGTGCGGGTCTTAAGTCGATGAACACGTCTGTTTTTTTTTTTTTTTTTTTTTTAGTTTGAAGAAGTTCACCCAATGCAGTTGTGTTTTGTGCTGTGATGAGATAAATATGATAGCCAAAAGACATGATTTACTGACATCTGTGTAAACTGAACTGTCATTATCAAAGTATAAATCTGCCCTCGCCTGACTGCAAGTTGGTCTTAGAATAACAGCCACAATCATAAAATGTGTTTTTTCATGTTTCTTGAAGTATTCACACACAGATGATAGCTTGCGACTCTGCTTATTAAGCTGAAGTACAGAAGGTACTCATTAAAACTGAAATTGATATGGCCCTCTATCTCCAGTTGCTCAATGCCTTTGTTCAGTTTGGGAATGGCTCTGCAACTCAGAGTGCTTGGCAGAGCAGTGGTGGGTCTTTTTTGGCTCTGTGGCCTGTTGTGTCTTTGTCAATCACCCAGCCCTGGGAGGAAATGCCAGTGTGGGACAGCAACATCCTGGCAAGCACCTAGGACAGTTGATACCATGAGAATGTCTATTAAATAGGAACTCAGAGATCTTATATTATTGTGCAGCATTATTGTGTATAGAGAGCATAGTGGGAGGATATGCTATTATGGGAAGAGAGGAACCATTTACTGTTTAAAATGCTGACTAAGATATTTAACCCACCATAACTTTTGCATCTACCATTAGAGGTTCATATGTCCATCAGATCTTGCACTGAGACATTTGAAAGCCAAAAGAATGAAGGTTTCTGGTTCAACTCCCTGGATTGACAACATCAAAATGTGCACGAGAGAGGTGAAACACCCACACCTGCATCCACCCTCATTTACCCCACTCTTGGCCCTTGAGCAAGGCCATTAACCCCCACCATCTGGTCCCCCGAATACCCCCAGTCGGCAGCTCTCTGCTTCACACAGAGGGCTGTAGTAGCTCAGTGGTCTGTGGTTTCGTCAGGAAGGGCATCTGGTGTAAAAAACAATTGCCAAGTCTTCATGTGAGATACTGTAGTTCGCTGTGGTGACCCCTGAATAAAGGATGAAAAAAGTAGAAGCCGAAATAAAAAAAAAATAAAATGTCTGTGTATACTGTAGAAAGAGAGAAAATATTTTATTTTCATATTCCAGTAGCTGAAACTGTTAGCTAAAAAGGTAAAAATAAATAAATAAATTAAAAAAAATATATATAATAAAACGAGAAAAGATGGACAACTTGTTAGAAAAAAAAAATCCTCTAAGGTTAAATATTTGTGTTGTAGCTAAGCTCACTGTTTAATATTAAATTGAATTTAAAAAATAATCAATGATATAGGAATAATGTGGTTTGACTGTACAGTTTTCTATGTTCCCAAAACCGCAAATGACAATAAAGCTTATTCTTTTGTCTTCTTTCTTCTTCTTTCTTTCTTCTGCATTATATAGCTACCTTTCAAATCAATATGTGGCCCAGAATACACCCTCTCAAACTCTTACTGTCTACCAACAATATTTCTTCAGATTGTATTTTATTTTTTAATTTTTGTGCTTGTGTCATGTTATCCATTGTTATAGGGAAGTCCGTCAGCACTATCCACTTGTTGAACACTGTCAGACTCACAATAAATTAAACTTTTAAAGAGCACATGTGCATTACATGTTTCATCCTCTGAATGTTAATGTAAATGGTACTAAGTTCATGTAGAGGGCAACACAATACATGCAGCTACAAAGTATTTTCCTTAGGATAACGTACTGATTTGTAACTAGCAACAAGTGACCAATTAATAACTTAGCTTGGCTGTAAAAAAAAAGAGAAACTTTCCAAACTATTTTATAATGAAAAACATCTGGCTTTCATTTTAAGTGCAACCAGGGTTTTTAATTATTACAGTTTTGTCCAATTAGTAAAATCATTTTAATGTTTTATTTTTGTTGGTTTTTTCACATATACTGTACTGTAAACAGGTGAGCCATACAGTAACATTAGGAAGCTGCAAGAGAGTCCAGTTTGTCATCGTTTTAAAGAAAAGGTCATAATTTTTTAACCATGAAGCAAGAATATAAAGACCCTACAAGTAAAATCTGATTCAACCAATTTGTTCAGTTATATGGAGCTAGAAAGTGGAAGCTGATACCCAGTTTGGGACCTGAGTTCAACTGCGTTCAAGAAAAATTGCAGAAATAAAAACCTTTGAAATGTGGCTCTTGTATTTCCCCCATAGCGTGTGCACTTCTCACTGGGACTTTCAATGCATGTGCTTTTTTTAAAATTAATTTATTTTTATGTGTTGGTGACACCGGAAACATTTGGCAATTGTCAAGGACAGCAAAATGTCATGTAGCATCACTTGGTTTTAGTAACATTTAGTATCTGTATCGATAAGTCTCACTGCAAAACTTACAAGCAAACAATAAAATATATAAAACAAAACCAAATCTGCATCTAGTGACGTGTTTTTGGACAAGAGTTTTGACTTTTCTACCTCCAGCTGACATAATTCCCTGGTCACGATTCAAACTGCAGCCGCATGTTAAGAAGTCCGTTCTTCACACGTTGATCTGACATCATCTGACTGAACAGACGTTTACTTTCACTTCTCTCTGGGTTCTTATGTCTGTCTGACCTGAGTGAAATCAGCTCCACTCATATTCATTTTATGCAGCATTTAAAGGGGAAGTTCCGACTCTGTCACTGTCTAAGCCACCTTCCATTTTTTTTTCTCATTTCCACTGTGTAGTGATGCAACCATCATGACAATTTACTTCAGAGTGTTATGCTAAAACCGCTGTGGCCTGTGCTTCTCTGTTCTCCAGAGCTGGCTGGGAGTCATATGGCTTGAAGAGGTGCAGTCCCAAAGCCACGGAGAGTACAAATTGCACACATTCCTAGCTCCTGCTTGGAATGGGAATTCCTGACTTCTGTCTCAGCACATATATGCACTTGTCCTCATAATCAGCCTGGCCATATGGTTATTATTTCCCACATGACAGAAAGGAAACATCCCAGTCGTTTTAAAAATTTGCATTGTTAATTTGTCCACCTGCGTTATGAAAGGTCAATGTCAGACAAGAACAGAAGTGAGAGGCAGTTTCATAAGCTTTTCTGTAAAATAAAACAAACAAATAAATAAAGAAAATTACTTCTTTAAAAATCAGAAAAGTTTAACATTAACATGGAAATTCCAGCTGCAGCTTTTTATTTTTCTTTCTTTTTGTATTAGCAATAAGGAGCAGAACATTATTGAGAATAAAATGAACCCATATAACCTTGAGCATTTGTGACCAAACAGGCATGCACCCAGTCACAAAATAAAAAAGTGTTTAAACCTTTCTTAAGTCACTGTTCTGGGAGCTAAATTTATGGTGAGAACCCAGCAGAGAGGATGTGTGTTGAATACCAATTTAAGCGCTAATAGCCAAAAGATCAGCACATCAGGCAGCTGGGCAGCCCAAGAGCAGAATTCACTAAATATAAAAATACAAAGCTCATCATTTATTAATCTACAAACTGCTTAACTTAAAACACCATGTTGTAAACAGCATTGCTTTATGAAAAAGTTATGTGAAATGGTGACTTGGATGTGCTAAATGGAAAGTTAGAAGTATGGAAAAATGAAAAAAAAAATAAAAGAGTTATAATAGCCTGAAATATGGAAGCCAAGAACCTGAGCTCCCAGGTACCCACACTTGTTCATTTTGCCAAGAACTTACTTCACTCCTGTTCCTAACTGCAATGTTCGGTGTCACGAGTGGAGTAAAAAGCCATCAAGGAGCAAAATATTCTCTGAATTTTCCATAAATAACCTTTATTTATTGGATTCTGTTTTGTTAGTTTCTTTCTTTTTATTTAGTGATCCCACCACTCTGGAGATGCAATGTGCAGGGATTAATTCATACTGAATTTGCTAGAAATGCCCGAGACCTTCATGTTGCAGAGCCATGCCTAAAAGAACTAGGTCAACTGCCAAAGAAGAGGGTGAGTGTTGTATGTTGACAGGAAACCAAAGCCAGACAAAAGAGAAGTAAACTTAATGGTGGTGCCTTATATTGCATAGTGATGAGAGATGATGGCATCCACCCAAAAGCTTTTAAAGGAAAAGTCAGTGGTGCAGTCTACGTGGTACGCAGGTATACAGAGTATACCCACTATAAAAACCTTAAAAATTTCAGTATACCCACTTAAAAGTGCCCAATGATGCATAACATATCATTAGGCACGTGCAATTGATGGGTTAAAACACTTCCGTAACAATCTGTCTGTATGCAGCACTTGTTTATTGCATTCGCTTATCCATCAAATTCTTGTATAATTCTGTACTTACTACTTAATATTTGAACATGATTTGCTTTGACACTGTTTTATAAATTCTGTAACATGTTTTTAATACAAAGTCAACTGTTGTGCAAAGTTTGTTGAACATTTATTCAAATATAAGCATCAGAGAAATTTGAAAATGTTCAATACACTTAAAAATTTAAATAAAATGACGAATACATTGTACTAACCAGTGTACTTTGGTTTCCAAGCACAGTATACCCACTACAAAAATGTAGACTACACCACTTTGAAAAGTGAACCCAAATCTTTGTTTTCACACTCATCACCTCCGGCACTGCACTTATTACTTTCACCTTGAATTGATCAAAGTTTTCTTTATCTCTGAGTGTACAATGTTTCATTAAAAGAAAGGGATCTTTAAACATAGCTCTATGTATATTCAAGCTCAGCTTGAGAGCACAAAATTCTCTAGAGTAACAGAATATTGTGAAAAATTGTGAACAAGACTTCACCCTATTTGTTGTATCAGATGAGCTCATTGGTGTTTTTTTAAGAGTTAAAATGTCTCCCACATTTAGCATCATGACTTTTTCAGTCAAAGCCAACAGGCCCTCTGCTGTAGCAAAAGTAGCTAGTTGCAGTAGGCTAGAGTTGGCCACAAGTGCAACACACTAAAGCAAGCATCAGTAAGTAAAACAGCTTTTTAGGATTTGTCCCGGATGCCAAAATATAGTGATGCTATGGGAATTTATTGTGCACATACAATAAATTATAATTTAAAATGTATGTTTTCAGTGCATGTGTAATGTTCAGACAGATGGTTTAAAGTGAATTTCTGAGTATTAGCAGGAAATTGTATTTAGAACCTAATCATTGTGGGCTTTGAGTATAATTCCTTGCGGTCACCATTCAGCTCAAATTTTATGATTTTCTTCACCTACAGTACATGCATGTCAGCTAAAGTATATAACTTCAGAGCAGAGATGTTGTATTTTCTTAATGGCACAAGGTTTACTGTTACTTTTGCTGTGCCTGTAATGTAAAACAGGTGAGGGAGGCAGTGGCACTGAGGCGCAGCCTGAGTGGCTCACCAGTCTGGAATGGGCAGCTCTTGCCCATATATCCTTCCCTGTTCTATAATCCCTCTCCCTGCCTGAAATGTCCCCACCTTCACCTCATTGCAACCAGGCCTGGTCCATTAATGACATCCATTTTGTGAGGCGGTAAGAGAGATCTTTTTATGTGGTGGTGATAAAATAGCTTTTTGCCTGTGCTTAGCAATGGAGCTGCACAGGGCAGTAGACCATTACTTGAAAATAAACCTAATTATTATTATTTTTTTTTTTTTTGCTTGTGCAACTAAGGCCCCAAGTCTCCAGCTCCAAAGTAAGACTATGGTCTCAGCTCCTGAGCCTCATATCTGCACAGCTTATCCAAAGAGTAGAACTGAGTCACTTTACTAATAACTGAAAATGTTCCTAATGCTTAAACTATAGTCATCATTAGATTATTTTTGCTATCAATACATCACTGCATTAACTACAGTCTGAGGTAAAACAATTTAAAACCAGTTAAGCTTCAAAAAGATTTAGTAAGTCTTAATCTAATATTACCATTTAGACCTGAATGCATATGCAAATGAGCCTGTGGGGGATTCACAAAAAAAGAGGGGGTAAGTGGTGTAAGTCCGACATGCTACAAACATGAACCATATGTGTTTCCTTCTTTGTCTCTAAATGTAGTCAGATGGCTTTGTTCGTGCAGGACCCCTTAGGAGGGAGTTCTCTCAAGCCCACATCCCTTAAGGCAGCCACAAACCTATTTAATTTCCCTTAGTCTTGTTTCCTGGAAGATCCTCCTTCTCTACTGTCCTCAGCCAGATAAGGGTGGTGCATGTGTGGTGGTGAGGCAAGAACAACTCAGTGCAGTATCTGTGATTGAGCCCAGAATAACTGGATTATGGAGGGGAGGTAGACCGGAGCAGCTAGAAGGCAAAAGAAGCCACATTTACAGAAAAAAAGTAGATGGGAAATAGGCCACAGTTGGACATTTTGCAATCACAGGAGCTGCAGATTGGCCATGTGGTCCGCTGCACAACTCTTACATGAATTATTGTTAACAGTTGAAAACAATGGTTATTGCTGTAAAGCTGGAAAAGTGATAACACTTAACAGAAAAGTTCTTGGAAGGCCTGATCATGCCAGTAATAATTGCTTTGCACTCTGTCTAAACATGGAATGGTTAAATTGTGTGTGGGAGGGTGTTTGCGAGCATGGCTAGGGTTGAAGTGGGTGGCAATGCTGGAAGGGGTGAGTAAAGTGAGCATTCTATCAAGGTCTTAGTTTGGCTAATCTCCCCCATGTGACAGCACGGCCAGATTTGCTGCCATGGAATGCTACAGACTGTTGTGCAGGGGACAAAAAGAGACAGAAGCTTAAGGTACTGGGGGTGGGGGGGGACTCCAAGGTTTCAACCACAACCATGCCAAAGAAGAAAAAGATGTTCTCAGGGTTTCCATCCACACCCCTTCCTTTCCTGGATTCAATATCCCCTCACCTCCAACAGTCATGAGCTGCTGCCCTCACCCACACCAATCATGGCACGAACAAAGTACTCATCTGCTTAAGGAGGATGGTCCAAGGTGTTTTGGGTGGTGCCATGCACACATTTGGCCCTCCCTCCTGATGTCTCCCGTCTTGCACTGGAGTTAGTTTGGAACATCTGGTCTGCAGGCATAATGTCTTCCCATGAATATCAGAACTCTAGCAGAGACAAACTGTACAGATCCTGAGGGTGGAACGCTCATCAGCTCTCTACATTTGTTTTATATCCCTCCCTCTTATGTGGTGCACAATTTCTCAAATTAATGAGGAACTAATTCTCAGATTTTAACATTTTTTTATGTTGGTTTTGTCTAGTTTTAATACATTATTTATCCAATTATTTATACACTGTATTTGTTTGGACAAATTAAAAACTCATTCATGTGATACTCCTAAAATGTCCTGAAACATTTATCCAGACTCTCATATTCTTTGAATAAGTTGCATTGTCTTTCTGGGTGGAGTTTGCATGTTCTCTCAGTGCATGCATGGGTTTTTTCCAGGTACTCCGATTTCCTCCCACAGACCAAAAACATGCGTTAGGCTGATTGGTAACTCTAAATTGTCCCTAGGTGTGAGTGAGAGAGTGAATGGTTGTTTGTCTTGTTTTTTCTGTGTGGCTCTGTGATGGGCTTGCGACCTGTGTCCCCCGCCTCTCGTAAAGTGACTGATAAGATTTGGGCACCGGTGACCCCGGCAACCAGGAAAGGAACCCCTCACCCATCTCAATTATTTCTTTTAAATTTTTATATATATTTTTGGTAGTTCTAGTGTTGTAGCAATATTTTTACAAATATTTATATTTTATATATTTCTACCCCTTCTCAACCCAAGTGGTCAAAGCAGATGGCCGCTCGCCCTGAGCCTGGTTCTGCTGGAGGTTTCTTCCTGTTAAAGTGGAGATTTTCCCTTCTACTGTTGCCTTTGTACTTGCTCAGGATGGGAGACTGTGACAAAGTGAAGATTCAACACAATCCACTGGCTTCCTCAGACAGAGAACTTTACTAATTGGCTTTTATAATGTTTGAGAATGTGACAAATTCTGTTGCGATTTGAGTCTAGATAAATAAACTGAATTGAACTCAATTGAAGTATTCAATTTATTTATTTATTTTTCTTTATTTTCTATTTTGTTTATATTCTGTCCCCACACCCGCCCCCTCCGAAGAAACAACTCCAGTAATTGCTGGCCTGTCTTACAGAGCTTGCTCACTGCCTCCCAAAAGATTTCATCCATTAGGGCTATTTTCACACCTGTGCTACTGTTTACAGGTTTACTGCCCACTCAAACTCCATCCATCCATACATTCATTCATCCATCCGTCCGTCCGTCCATCCATCCATCCATCCATCCATCCATCCATCCATCCATCCATCCATCCATTATCTTTACCTGCTTCTTCCTTTTTGGGTCACAGGGGTCGCCGGTGCCCATGTCCAGCCATCACCGTGCGAGAGGCAGAGTACACAATGGACAGGTCACAAGTCCATCACAAGGCCACATGGAGACAAATGAGACAAACCATTCACTCTCTCACCTATGGACAATTTAGAGTTACCAATCAGCCTAACATGCATGTTTTTGTCTGCCAACTCCACCCAGAAAGGCCCCTGAACCAGGATTTGAACAGAGTAAGTGATGCACTCAAAAATAGACAAATACTATTTGAAATGTGTGGCACAGTTTGCTGATCAAAACCCCTCGAACGTCTGCAACTAAAACTCGCCTATTTATGTCAGAATTTCCGTGCAAATTTGTATTTGTATAGTTGCAACTTTGTGAGATACTGGCTTTAATATACTGCCATTTTAAACATGATATGTGGGGAAAAAAATATATTGTTCCTGTAAAATAATAGGACATCCTTAAAAATAAATGATCAGTTCACATATGCCAGTTTAACATTAATCTAAACATGAGCACTGTCAAACAGATTGCCTTATTTTGTCAAGTATGAATGCTCTTCAGAGTTCAGTTTAAATTATATGTTCTCACTTTATATGAAAGATCTTTGTCACAGATTCAAACACTCAACCTCAATCCGTCAAACCAACTAAGTCTTTCAAAAACATCTAAATCCCCCAAAGCCCCAGATCTCCAGTGTAGGATTGGATGTGAAAATTCTTGTCTAGGGCAAGTACATGCAGTTCTGTCAGTGTCAGCCTCACTCCTGTTCCCCTCTCCTCCCACCACTGCTTTAATTAAAGAAACAATCAGGATTTGCATCACAATAACACCCAGAGCTCTTGCCATTGGTGCCCCTTTAGCCATCAGAAGTCTAATGAAAATATAACATCACCTAAGCCCTACTTCATAAATTCCCAGCTCAGCCATAGTGGTCCAGAAGAGAACGCTCTGACATAAAGTTGGTTTAATTCTTTTGTATGATAAGCATCAGCTCCCTAAATGCAGCCCAGCCAAATCCACTTGAGAGGCTCTAAGTGGCAGAGCTGAGTAACGAGAGAAGACCAAGAAAGAGAAGAGCTGAGGAAAGGGGAGAAAATACAGGAGAGAAGAGGAACGGAAGGGAGGGGTTTGTAACCAAGGCTTCTAGACCAGGATCAGGTCAGACTAGAAGCTCTTCTCCCTGGCCTGCCGCCGCCCCAGTGGGCTCCCCCGCCCCTCAGCTGTCCCTGAGTCACAATAGCCCGAGCATCTTTTGTGGCATTAACGGTTTGTAGGAGCCAGAGAACAATGTATGAGAAGTGACGAGCACTGGGTTCCCACACATAGGGCCGACATATCCGCACCATCACCCCCAACAATTTCTGCAAAAAAAAAAAAAGATGGCAACCTTCAAACAGCTGATCACAACCTCCTGCTGAGAGCCCTGCACCTCATAAAGCACATTCCCCTCTACATAAATATATCTTTTAAAGCAAAGACTCAAGCGCACATGCATTGCTGGTTCAACACCAACATTTGCTAATGTTTAATGCATGAATAACATATCATGGCATGGGATAAAGTTGTTGATATAGCTCTACTGGTGAGGCCAAAGAGAGTCTGGGGGAAATCCTATTGTCACAAGAGGTTGAAGGTTTGTCTAGGATCCTGATTAATTTGTACTGTCATGTTTGGGAGGGGCCTCTCACTAGGGGAATGGTGGGTGGGAATATCACCAAAATTCAGACACATCATTGTCCAATGGATTGATATTGGGCGTGAGCAAACTGCAGATTTTACTGAATCAGCTTCAAACTTCTGAGTCACATTTTTTTTTTTTTTTTGTTGTCAATCAGCACTGATTTGAATCAAGACAAATGAGACGTCTGTGTTGTTTTGTTCTTTCAGCTGCTTCTCTCTGCAAGGGTTGCCACAGCAAGCAAACATGGCACAAAAGATCTGGCAATTGTTTTGCAACAGATGTCCTTCCTGATGCAACCTGGACTCAACCCTGCAGCCTCAGGATAACAAGATTGCAACTCTGGCCACCAAGCTACCTTGGACCACAAATGAAGTTCATAATATATACATTCGTTGTTTGCTTATGTTGGAACTTAGCAGCGGCGAAGTTCTTGCAGAGCCACAGTTTTGCGTGTTTGTACTCTGGACGTGAAATGAATGTGCACACAAACAAAGAAAGTGTGTATTTGTGAAAGCGTGCCATCAACTGTTCATAAACACATGCGCACTTATTTGCACTTGCCCAGAAAACAACCTATTAAAAGCTCAACAAGCCACTGTCAGCACAGCTCTGTTAACACTGACTGATGTAATTTTCTCTTGACTGTAGTTTCCTGACATTAGCAACTGCAACGTGCACAATCTGAAGCGTAATTGTTCACATGCCATCTGCTAATGCGCCCTTTATTCTACCTGCATGCTTTCTCATTGTGTCCTGGTTTCATTGTCAAAATGTCATGACAAATGTGGAATAACTTGTGTCCCGTGCTCCCCAGCCTTTCTCCCCTTTGCTTTTTCTGCTTCATTCAAACTTGCTGTGGGTGGCACACAGAGGATTCCCACACTCCACTGCTCTTGTGCTGTCAGACCCAATCAGGAGCCGGATCAGTATTGATTTTCAACCACCTGTGCCAGGCGCCTTGCTGCTGCGAGGACTCCCTGCTCCCTTTTTCTTTTTGCTCTTCTCTTCACTGCCCCGAGTCTGCCACTGTCTCCTGGGGCAACTGACACACAGCAAGCAGTGCAGTCCATTTGTCAGCAATTGTCAGTGTTTAGTGGGGCAATGATGTGTGACAAAGATGAGGATGGGGAGGGAGGGCAGGAAGTGGAACTGGAATCTGGGATGTGGGGGCAGGTGGAAGGGGTGAAAGAGCTCCCTCCATTGGAATGAAAGCCACATCCCACCATGCATCCCCAATAAAAAAAAAAAACATAGATACAGATTGTTCCTTTTAGTACAACTGTCAGTCCTACCACAAGTAGCTGTACTCCCTCCCTCTCTGCACACAAAAAAATGCATAGACATGTATAGTTTTTACTTTATATTTTTCACAATTCAACAATTAAAGTTAACATATTCTTACTGAAGTTTTGCACCAGAAACCCAGAGGACTGCTTGGGTATACTTTGTATATTGGTTACTATGTAATGTGAATGAGTCATCTTTTTATTTATTAATTCATTTATTTAATAGCAAGATACTTTATAAGAATGTCAAGGGTTAGATGCCGCTCTGTTGTTAGCGGGGAGAAGCTAGCCCCAAATGAGACGAAGCTCAAGTTCAGTTTACTTACCTCAGGCTCTAAGTCAATAGAGGAAGAGCAGTTTTCTACGAACACATCTTATTGTTGAGTTGAGACTCCATTCGAAAAAACAGATTGACCCCAGCAGGAGTGCTGATACCTGTGTCCAATACTGGATCGGTTTTCATTCCAGGGGAAGTAGTTATTTAAAGAGAGCACATTTCTTGAAACATTCACAGAATGGGTCTCTACAGGAGAATTTATATTTTGAATAGAGGTAAGGCTATTATGAAGATGTAGTTAGGAGTTTGATAGGGGGTCTCTGATTTATTTCAGTTGTTTTATTAATTAAGAACAAATCCATTTACCACTTCATAGAAAAATATCACATGTTTTACATTCAGTTTGTAGAATTTCCTTGTCAAAGAGGGATTTATTATGCATCATTATTTCGCCTCTTAATGCAATTGCTGGAAATTACCAAAGTGGCCTAACAAATGGCCTAACGTCAGTGTTTCACAGACATGTGCAAGCTCTGCTCGGCTCTGACTGGTACCAATTTTCAGTCCCGCTGCAAGGATTTAGTTTGGCAGCGAAACTTTGGTGACTTTATACTTCCACCTCATTAAAAGTATTTGACACCTTCTTCACTCCAACGTTTGACAAAGACGCTCAGATTTGCTAAGGATGCCACGTGAGAATCTGACACCTAGATATTTTCAACCATTTTCAGCGGCAAGCGCAGATGAAAGGCTTCTGATACAGAGCTCACTCAAAGTGCCTCTTCATACGTTGCCAGGCAAAATATGTTGACTTGGCCTTGACTCCAGGAGCCTCTGACAATTATGAAAACATGATAGGTGTAATTCTTTGTGGGTGTTTAAACTCGTGTTTTTAGAAGGTTTCTGCTCTGCTTGTCACTTCACAGTCTGCCTTAAAGGATTCTTGGCAGGGGGGGGGTAGCTCTGATTGGCCAATCCTTTTGCCTACTTTCTTCCTGGCTGCAGTGCCCGTGAAAAAAAAAAACCTAGGGATGCATTTTGGGGATCAGCTCATGTAAACCAACCATTCCAGGTTCCATATGGAAGGAATCATTACATAAAGAACACTGTGGTGGCTGTCATAGTGGGCATGTTGGGTCACATGTGTCCCCACCTATCCTCCTAAATATCCTTCACCTGAAAACCCCCCAATAAGCTGTGCACAAATCTGTCAAGCTGACATGCAACCTGGCAAGCACTTCTCCACATCACTGACTGAACCTCTTATCCTTCTTGGACTGATTTTTGGAAATACAATGGCTGTTGCTAAACAACCAATAGCACAAAAATAATGTTTATTCTCTTCCCACACTTGCTTTGGTTCAAGATTTGTAGGTCATTTTTTGGGCAATGAACTTGATATGTCTACAAAGAAACGTACTCATTTACTGAGAAGGTTTGAAATTATTACTTTTATTAACACTCCAAGCTTGCCTTTTTAGAACATTTGGAGTAAAATGAATTCTTATCAGACAACAGCTGGAGAATGTAACTCAAAACCTGGTTGGACTACAATATTTTACTGAGGCTTAATATAGTAATGACTTTGTGTGTTTTTCTAAGTTACCATCACACTGACAAGAAAAAATGAATTAAGCTATGAAATCAAAATAAACAGGAAAAATTGTATCACATGTATTTAGACTTACTGAGTCTGACACACATCAAATAATTTTAATTTGTGTAATCCAAGTATTTGGTGGCATGATGGTGCAGTTGGTGAAGACTTTCAGCGAGAAGGTTGCAGGATTTAATCCAGGCTGGGGACCTTTCTGGTGGAGTTTGAATGCATGTTCTGTCATATACTCCAAGTATTTCAGTTTCCTCCCACAGATCAATAAAACAAACAAACAAAAAAAGTATGTTAGGGTAATTGATAACTCTAAAAAATTCCCAGTTGTGAGTGAGAATGTGAATGGTTGTTTGTTTTATTTGTCTCCATGTGGACCTGTCACGGACTTTCAACCTGTCCAGGGTGTACCTCGCCTCTCGCACAGTGACTGCTGGACATGGGCACCAGTGACCCCTGAGATCCAAAAAAGAAGAAGCGGGTGAATACAATGGATGGATGGATGGATGGATGGATGGATGGATGGATGGATGGATGGATGGATGAATGTTCCAAAAATGTGTTGAAGCCAACTCCTACTGTCTGTCAATGGTATTACAGTTTACATCACGTATGTCTAGGAGTCAGAGCTCAGATTCAGTGGTTATGCTTATCTTTCATTCTTAGCTGTGTGTAGTAAAACTGATGATTGTATTATAACAATCCCAAACTTCATTGGTGTATTGGTTCAATGTTTTGTCAATGTCGAACAGTCTGGTAGTAACAGCTTACTCCTTAGCACCACAGAGGGCAGCAGCTGAAGTGCGAACAAAAACCATATCCAGACTCAATCTCACCTGTCACCACTGACGCTGTGCTCTCAACCTGCAGTTGGATTCTTGGAAAATGTCAGATAATGGAAGACTGGCCTTTTGAAATGATTAATGAGCACTGGATGCATCACATAAGGTCTCACATAATGTCTTTTTTTTCCTCCACATCCTTAAAGTGATGATGTCCTGTGACTGAACTGGTCCAATATACCAAGTGCACCTATCCAAATTCCTTCAGTCTGGACTGTGAGCACATTACCAAAGCTTGGAGGTTAATGAGCACCAGTGTAATTACTGTGCTGAGAACCTGCTTCTTCTCATCATGGATGACTGGGCTGGAATTAACTCATTACCCTCTGCTCTAAATATGCAATTAAGCCTTGCAATGCAATTAAGGTTCTATGTTATGCCTCGCTAGACACTATATACAGTGATCATCGCCAGTGCATCACTTTTCCGCTTATCTTTGTACTGTGGATGGTTGTTAAATTATGACTCCTAATTGTAATGACAACTATTGTTTCTGCATGTCCACTTGTATACAGTACTGATTAGGTTTCATGTGAGCAGTGGCTTTTAAATATGTTAACAGACAAGCACAGATGTTTGGGATTGTGGGTTTTCTGTGGCCTATATCAATAACAGTTTTGGACCTCGTAGGGTCCTTCAGAAGTCTGTCAGGGTGGCCCTGAAACAATGCTGCCCATCTGGAAGCAGCTCTGAACGATCTGATGGATGGGAGATCTCTTCAGGATGTCCAGCTGAGCTCGCCAACAGAGAACCAATCAATCACCCTTGTCCTGTTTCCACTGACGGGCAACCCATCCAAACAAAGACCTGCAGGTCAAGGGTTCTGTCTGCTCCATGCACTTATCTCTTGACCACGGACAAATTCATTTGATTACTTTAAGAGTGCTGTTCTGCTTGAAGTGTTCATTTTGCATTTGGTTATCTTGGCTGTGTCTTTTTGAGATACCCATTACTTTCATTTGTTGAACTGTTTGTTTTTCTTTGCTACTCTTATTAACTACTTTTTTTTTTTTTGCTTGCTTTCTTTGATATGTTCTGTTAAAACATAAAGAAATCAAAAAAGAGAATATAATAAAGATATGATTTCTGAAGAAAAAAAAACATATTGAGTCCTCTATCTAAAAAGTTGTGTATTTTTACCAAAGAGCTACAGATATATTATGGAAAGTTACATGTATAATCAATACATCTCAGTGAAATGTCATGACAGCTTCACAATCCATTTTCCTGTCAAGATCCCGGAGCCGACTTGGTGAAAAACACTTCTTTTAACCAATCTCCTATCCTGTGATTGATGGAGTTTCAGTCTGATTTTCCATTACTCTGGAGACTCCTCTTCGAGTCAAGAAATTTCTCAAGTTTCAGGCAACAGACCCCAATTTTTTTTAATCCTTTCCCTGCTACAGATCTAGCTGATATAATGAAACAGCGTGCATGATTGACATACAGATTCTTTATCACTGTATCTACATTGGCAAGTTACACCTTGCAAAAAGTACAGTTTATCTTTTTCATTTTCATTTTTGTTTCGTAATGTGCAAAGGCATTTATCAACAGATAGGTGTGAAAACGTTTTAATGACTAAACACATTTTTGCAGAGCCACTGGGCCAGAAGGAGATTTCTCTTCCTCCAAGTTGGCGTGCCTCGGCACATGTCAGTCATAATGACAAATGGCAGTGCTTGATGAAACAGAGGGGTTACATCATCACTTCCCTAATGAGGCCGCTCACAGCAGGAGGGGGAAAAAAGAGGGAGCAAAAGCAGTATTGATGAAAGGATGGATAACAAGAGCAGAGTGAGATGACCACATTCTAGTTGCCAGACTCCTAAGGCTGCCCAGAGATTCCATGTTTGTCAGTAAAAATAAACATTTTAGGATTGCTACAGAGACCTCAAGCTGTCATTCTTTATACAAATTAAGATCATTTTAAACTGCTGTTTTTGCTTTTGATTCTTACTCAGGATCCCAGAGATGTGCTTCTTCAAAGCATGCAAGACAAGTGGTGTTAGAGTTGACTCATCTGTGCTTTTGTTGGGAACCCATGTTTGGAAAGCCATCCAATGCAAAGACATCCACGTTTCAAAATTTCCAGCCATAAAACCACCAGCACCGGCAATTCAAACATCAAGAGTGCTTGCAAAACCTTTTCCGTTTTGTTGATAATAATTTGATTTGTCATTGTTTTAAGTGTGATTACTGAAGGCTAACATCTGGAGCAGCCAGGTCAAAAGATGTTCCCAGTGTGCTGCTGCTCCTCTGGGTCTTAATGGCTCACTCTGGACTTGGAGCTTGAGTCCGATGGGAAGATAATCTTGCCTGTCTACCTTCAGGAGATCTCAGGGTTTCTGTCTTTGTGCAGCTTTAAAGCTGGCTGAGAGAGCGCCCACCGAGAGAGGGGAAATGTGTTTGACATACGCGCAGCACACACGGTCAGGGAGGCTGGAACAGCAGGATACAATTAATGACCACAGAATCAGATTGTTACAATATGGCTTCCCTTCCCCCCCACCTTCTTCACCAAGGGCCTGTCATATTTCACTGACTTGCCTGTGCGAGTGTTTGTAGTGTGTTTGTGTTGCGTGGCTCTGTTGGGTGGGGGACTCTTTTATCCGTTCTTTTTTGTTGTCTTTCTTGCTGTGCCTCTCTGCTGATGGGAGTCATTGATATGCAACAGTGCATTCTTGGATCTTACAGTTTTAACTTTTAATAAAGTAATTGATCAGTGCTGTTCATGCTTTGACAAAATCCTGATTCACGTGTAATAATAATAATACTATAAAATAAAACTACCAGTAGTAATCTGTTTTATGTCATGCCCAGTTGTGGTTAATGTTATTACTCTAATAATTGATGCCAAAATTTGTTCAACAAACCTACTTAGTAAAGTAAGTTAAGCTTCATGGGAAAAGCAGGAGGAAAAATCTGCTGACCAAATGTTGCCAGATTGTTGTGTTGGTTAAAGGGCTCGTTCGAGTGATCTTCTGGGTTTTGGGGTCAGTGACTAAAGTGCAAAAGGCCACACAGGCCATGGATATGCAGGGGCCAGGAGCACAGAAGGAAGGAGAGGAAAACCTTAACAAGGTGTCGAACAGGCTCGTTGGATCTGTGCACATGAGCGCACGCATATCTGGACCTGCGCTGTGATGTTTGTTGACACGTCTGGGAGAGAATTTTGAAGTTTTCACAGCTATCATAAATCAGGAGAAAGCTGGATTTTTCCCAGGGTTTTGGAACCTCATCTCACATATTTTCCAACACCAACAGGCCCCTGAGGCCCAGTGAAGAGCAGCAGGCTTTATCACTATGACAACTATTGCTAACAATTAGGACAAATCATCGGCCATTTGATTGCAACTATTTTTCTCTCGCAGCAAAAAAATAAAAAAAATTAAAAAAATGGACAGGCACAAGGACAAAATCTAAATTTCCTCAAGCAAACTAAAACCTAAAATTACACATTTAGGAAACGAGCTCTGCTGAAAAAAAAATTTTTCTTTTGATTTTTCTCATCATTACATTTCAATGAAATGTCACAGCAAGTTACAGAAATTGAAACTGAAAGTAAACTTTTTCTTTTTTAATGCCTTTTTTTTTTAAATAGATGAATTGGTCACTTTCCTTTACATTTATAATGTGACAGACTCACAAAAACCTGGAGCCCAGTAAATGTTTGCATTTGTTTTCTTCTCTTTCTGTGTGCTAGTTAAGTGGTTATGTTGTTATGTGCATTTAACATGTGGCACACATCACTGCCCTCATTATGTGCTCTCCACACACACCTGTTGGCCCCAGCAGCATCTGCTGCTGCTGCTGCTGCAGAATAATCTGGGACATGTTAATTCCATGTTCTCAAACGTTGGGCTCTGGAGAAGATTATTAGGAGCCTTTTCTTTTGTTGTTGTTGGAAACAGAGCTCAGCATTGGGAAGAGTTTGAACTCGTGAGCTGAATGACTGAGAAAAATTGGAGCACAACCCAAAAGATAGATTGAATCATCCAAGAGGGTTAAGCATCAGTAAAAGCACAATTTTCCTAATATTCAGTTCATACACAAACTTTCCACATCAACCCCACCCCTTCACCTAAAGTTCCCTTCGGATCACAGTGGGGCTCAACATGCTGATTCTAAGGGGAGTGGAAATAAACAGCAGAGCAAACCAACTGGACTTTAAAACAGTTACTAATCGATAGGATTAAAAAAAAAAAAAACTGAACAGTTTTGTATTAAAAAAAATGTACGGTATTTATTTTTTGTATGTGGAAAACAAAAAAATGTGCTTTTGATTCCAGATTATTGGGACTTTATTTACAGATGTCATTTTTATGATGATTAAGCCCATGTGACATTTAACAGATCCCAGAACGTTCTTTAAAATCAAAACTTTTTTAAATCTTCCTTCTTTATTGAGACTGTCTTTGTGATAGTCCCTCCAAGATTTTTGGTGTCACATTATCAGTCCATGATAAAAAAAAAAAAAAAATTAAAAAAAATTAAATTTAAAAAAAGTCTTTGTGTTTGCATAATTAATTGGTTTGCTGCCAGAGTAGGCATTGTGCACATCTCAGGAATCTGCATTTGGCCCTGAACTTTACTTCTTTTTTTTTTTTTTTTTTAATGTTGGTTCAGGTATTAACTTATTTAGACAAGGGATTAAGTCCTATTGGTTGTCCCCTCGATGGAATGGACAAACACAGAGGAGGTATGTTTGAGATACTGGGCCCATACGCAAAGAAGGGGCCACTGAGCTGCTAATAATCCTCCCTGCAGCCACTGGAAGAACTGGCAGTTCATGGTGCTGTTGCCATGAAAAAGCAAACATGCAAACACTCCCATCCCAACTGTAGTTTCCTTTACTTTTGCTGGTGTACCGGACCATGTTTGCTCAGTTGACTCCATAGGTGACAAACCTTCAATTTGCATCGTTTTTCATGCTGTCAGCCTGTAAACATGAAGAATAGCCGTGGCTCCAGAAACCAAGCGATTCAATTGCAATTCAATAGCTTAAAATGTTTTTTTAGGAAGTGGGCACAACATTTCAGCCATGTTCCTTTTAAACTGTGTTCACTTGATGCATAGTTGTGGTTGGGTTTTAGGTCTTGCTGTAACAAAAGATCGAAACTGGGCTAAATTTAATGAGATAATCTTTCCATGTATGTTGCAGCCACAGTTATGACTCATGATCACGATCAGCTACCAGAGCTTGGCCTGTAGTCAGTTCTCATGCCCTTTGGGAATGGTACAAGTTTTTCTAAAACATCCATGTGTCTTTTCTCAAACAACCTCTGCTGAATGGGGAAATACGCTGTAAAACGATATGTTCTGTGGAGATTTACCAGGTACAGAACGAGAATTAGCAAAGACAAACCAGTATATCTGCGGTCGCTTTGACAGCCAAAATGTTTCTCTTGGAGCCAAATGAGAACAAGAATGGAAAATCTCATTATTATTGGATAGACTTCTTCTCACAGTAGTGAAGGAATAATGGAGATAAGGATGAGAAACATTGATTATAAACAGCCCACAGAAAAAGCCACTTGATCCATCATCTTCGTCAGACTCCTGGATCTAATTATGAGTTGTCCTGCTCACCATAACAGCTGCATGCCTTTTCACCTAATGCATACCAGAATGAAGATCATGGTTTGAACTTTGTTTTATGCCATAATATATATATACAGTATATACTGTATATATATATATATATATATGCTGCTGATCTGTTCCATACTGCTGCTG
>JARVLU010000380.1:18819534-18834087 GCA_031762415.1 Simpsonichthys santanae
TAGATAGATAGATAGATAGATAGATAGATAGATAGATAGATAGATAGATAGATAGATAGATAGATAGATAGATAGCAAGTATTAAGGCTGTTTTTAATAAAACGCACAGTTGATTTTCGTGTCCAGTCTCTCTTGTGTTGTCGTGACACAAGCTATGAAAGTCGTCTCTTTCGTGGCTTGTTGCACGTTTGTGTCTGAAGCTCCCCTCTGAGTCAGATGGGCTGACAGTGTGAGCTGCTCCCTGGCACGGCTACACATAAAATGTCCCATCTGCAAACTGGGAGTGATGTCAGTGCACCACCTCTGCCCACAAACAGAGACACCTTTCATAGAGACACCGTGTGCGCTTGGGTCTGGTATACGTAATGGAATATCCCGCCTCCTTCCCCACTCCCCCCCACCTGGGTTCAATGATCAGGTGAAAACGAGACTCTTGTTTTTGCCTGCAGTTACTCGGTCTAAAAATAAACCCGGATGAGTTGCCTAACTTCCCCTTCTTGTTTCTGTCACCTGCAGCAGTTTACATCCTCATTTGTTTATTTCACAGCCTGTTTGACTATCCCCATCAATACTGAACACCCAGTTTGCACCATTTCACATTTTTGGTGTTTCTTTCTTTTTTTTCTTTTTTTTTTTGGGTTAGATCTCTTCCCTCTTTTCTCCTGTTACATTATCCTCCCAACTTAACCTGGCTCTTTTCAGCAGGGCCCATTTGTCGGAGGACTGATGAAAAGGTCCATTCTTCCTACACAGCCATGGAGGCACACGAAATACCAAGTTAATGAAAGAGTGATGATATCTAATCACCTTCCAGAGTTTAGCACCTGCATCAGAGCCAGTACCCAAATGTTTTCTGAATTCTCAGAAACGGATGGTGTACAGATATACTTCCTCTTAGCCGTGCACCCCACTCTGGTTCTACCTTTGATATCACTTGTTTCACAGGAAATGAGAATATCTTGTGTGGTCAAGCAGATTCAGTCCTCTTAGTCGTTCTGGATTTCAGCATTAGAGCGTGGCAATGAGATTAATACTTTGGAACGGGTTGGGCTAAAAGGAACAATGACATATTTCAAAGGCTTTAAACAGTCTTTTATTACAATGACAAGAGCCACATTTATTCTTATCAAAGCCCATTTCAGGCCAAAGGAAACTGCAAACTAACTTTAGAAACTAGGAACTGTGCACAAAGATTGGAATCTAACTCAGTTTGGACACTTAAAACACATTTTAGGTCAAGTTTTTTTGTTTATTGCTGTTGTTATGCATGTATTAATATCTATCCTCTGGCTTTCAAATTTTCATGAGTTTAAACTTGACCTTGACTTGGCATATTTCATTTCAAAGTTGACCATTTTAAACACATGCATAATTAATATGTTTAAGCATTAGCAATTTTTTTCTTGAACGACTGGATGGCTTTTATTGAAACTCATAAAGTAATTTTCGTGTGTAGATTTACAACTAATGAACTTTGGAGTTAAGGCAAATGAAAATGGCCACACAGTCAACTGACCTTGGGAAAGACACAAATACATAGGACTCGGACACTTTCACAGATATTGAGCTAAATTTTGGAGTGTTAGCTGACCATAATCCTCAACACATTCTTTGAGCACCTCTCAATGGACAACATTTATTTTTAACACATCTTGCAAAATCTCAGGTTGTAAAATGGTATTGTTTAGATTTGACCACAACAGTCTGTGTCTTCTCAGCTCAAGATGGTTGTACTTAAAAAAAACTTTGTGATGAACGGAGACATGCATTATTTAAAATATATTTTAATGATGTGGTGGTGCATTTTATAACGTTTATATTCAAATTCCAACCTTTTCTGTTAAAGATGATGTCGGTATTGTTCAAGTTGTAGAGTTTAGTTGTAACGAATGGGAAGCTCAGTCCTCACCTCATTCTACAGGTGTGCAGTGGAGAACAGCCTGTGCTCCAGCATCAACATGTGGCATGGAGGCTGCACAGCTGCAGAAAGAAAAGCTTTGCAGAGAGTTTTGAAGGCTGCACAGAAGATGTTGGAGTCAGCCTCCCCACCATCACAGACATCGACACCTCCAGGTGAAGGGAGAGGGCCACCTGCATCATGGAGGACTCCACTCACCCAGCACACACACTTTTTGCCCCACTCCCCTCAGGCATTAAGTATAGAACCACAAGACTGAGGAGCAGCTTCTACCCTGAAGCTGACTCATAAAGCCCTAAGCTGAAAAATCACTGTAATGCCAATTTACAGTAATTCATGTTGTGACGTATCCACACTGCTGATTTCTTGCCTCTAAGCCGTTGTGTTCATACCCATCTGCTCACAACAGATTCACGTTTCTTATTAGATAAATAGGGAGCAGATTTAATAAGATATTTTCTTCATCTGCTACCTTTCATTTTATATTTTATATGTTTTTTTTTCTTTTCCAATTACATATATGTTAATTGTTGTATTTCCTTATTGTAAAATGAATAAAATTAATAAATGAAATAAATGAAAAATGTTCAGACTGGTCTTTGATATACTTATACTTTATTACATTATTATTGTTTAGCATATACAGTATCTTAGATCCTTGTATACTGTTTATTTTTTATACTTTATATTTTTGCTTATTTTGGGGTGTAACTGAGACCTTGAGTGCACAATATTGTTCTGCCTTATGTACCACATGTGCTGCAATTGACAGTAAAGAACCTCGAACCTTGAAGTTAGCACTGGTTTTGTTGATGTTCTCATTTGTAGTCAGCACAAACCTCGCATGCAGTTTTCACTTTCTGATTGGCACAATTTTCTTATAAATGATGTGTTTCAACTCCTTTGTAATTTCATCATGATTGTTGATGATGAAATTATGGTTTGAGGAATTAAAATGTATTAGTTGAAGTTTCCAATGAGATAAACAAAACTCTTACAGGAAGCTTTCATCTGCTCCTCTTTTCGTTTGAGATATGTATCGCTTTATTTTATTTTACATTAAAGGTCCATGGAAATAAACTAAATGGAAAAAAAAAACTGACACAACAAACAATGGTCTAGAAAAGTAGAATGCTTTTGTCTAAAAGTGCTGCACACAGATTATTTCTTCTGGTGTCATAGAAAGCAAAAAGTTATGTTGGTGTTGTTTCATGATTTACTGCTTTTATTTTATTTTATCTTTTCAAATCCAACTTTACAGATTTGATGCTGACCAGAGCCATAATAAACAAAGTAAACATTAACGTAAAGAAGCTGCACTGTTTTCCACTGATTTTATAAAATTAGCTTGAATTGAGCACATTACATTAAAATAAAAGCTGCTAAAATAAATAACATTATTTGAACCTTCTTATTTTTGTAGCGACTGTTTTACATTTTATTGCGTTCACAACTCTTGACACAATAAAAATGGGAAAAAAAGTCTTGTTCATAACCATAACAGTTAAGCAGATGTCAATAAATGATTAAATGAATAAAGTTTAATACAGAAAGCAGAATATGAACAAAGAACTGATTGGTTTTAAAACACAATTATGTTGAAGGGAATGTGTGTTACACCAAACTCTTGTTACTAAATTTAATTCAGTTGTTCTTAAGGTCTTTAATAAATGTATAAATCCATGACTTCTAAAATCAATGTCCCCAAATAAGTTTCCAGGAACCCATAAAACACAATGTTTTTAGTACTGGCCAAAGTAGAAGCAGCTTTCTCCTCACATGCGTCAGTCGTTTAGTTTTTCTCTGTATTTTTCTTCTTTTTTTTGCCTGAAAATGAATCATGAAGTGTGTGCAGACCAGGAGAGACGTTAGGTGAAGCACATTTGTGCCAAACATAACAAAGCACTCTGGGCTGCGTGCGTCTCTCCTCCCTCCTTCCTCAGTTTCTTCCTCCAGCTCCCTTTGGGTGCTCCTGTTTTCAGGCGGGGTCACACTCAGCAGGGAAGCTCCATCTAATTGGGACAGCCCAGCGGTGGTGGCCCCAACACTTCGGGAGCCAGACTCGTGCTTTCTAATGTTACTCTGAGAGGAAATTGTTCCCCAACATTTCCTGAGACGCAAGATTTGAGCGGCTTGGTGGTTTTCTTTGGGTGAGAGGAGGAACAGTTGCGAGTGAGCGGTTGGATCTGATGGAGATTGCTGAAGACTGTGAGAGGACTGGCTTTATCTGCGTGAGCTTTCTGTCTCGACACTCAGCTGGGGAGGCCGCAGCAGCAGCTTCTGATCTGAGGCACCTTATACAATAATGGTTTCAGTTGAGAAATGTCTGGAGAACTATCAAGACTGAAATATTTTTTTTTCTGTTTATTTTTACATCCAACTGCATATTATTAACAACACAAAACTTTTTTTTTTTTAATTCTAAGAAGTTTCTTGAAAATTATAGTCCAGTTCCACAACATTATTTTTTTTAAATCACATTTTACAGTCTGATAAACACAAAAACGCAATTAATGGTTTTTGTTATACAGTATATATTGGTTCTTCTGCACCCATCCAAACAAGAATAATATCAGAACCTTAAAAGGATAGGTTCAAAGTTCACGCTCAATAATCCAGGTGAAAAATACAACATCGTTCAATCAGGTCATTTGGACGGTTTATTTTTTTGTTTGTTTTGAGACGTTTTGTCCTTCATCCAAAGGGCTTCATCAGCCTGAGGAGCTACAAATAAACTCCAATGACGAAGTCGTTTGGATGAAGGATGAAACGTCTCAACAAAAAAGAAAAATTCCAGATGAACTGACTGAACTTTTTGGATTTTTTTTTAAAATATGGGTTATTGAGCATGAACTTAGATGTTTTGAACCACTTTGGCTATGACTACCTGAGAGGAGTCAATGGGGGAGAGGGTGGGCCACAGAAACCATCTTATCACCAGCAAACTGATTGGTCCACTATGTGAATGTGCTGCTTGTGGGACTCAGTTTGTTCGTAGCTCCTCGGACTGATGAAGCCCTAAAAGGATAGGTTCAAAGCAAATCTGGCCAAGTAGAGTTGATAAAATAAGATTAGCTTGCAAGGTTCCATTTTATCTTTCAAATTTTACAGATTAAAAGCAGAAAACAAGCTGCCCTGGTCTGCTCTGATTGGTCAGGTTCAATGCTTATACATGATTGTGATTAATATAATAAGGTAAATCTACCATGCCCAGGGACTCATGCTTGCATGTACAAACCTGTGCACATATTCATGACCTCGTCGTGCAGCCTCATCAAATTCTCATCATCACAAAGAAAGATAAGTTATAAGAATAAGATAATACAGAGCTTTTTATGACATAAATTGTTGCTTTCTGCCGTATTAAGGTTTAAAATATTCAATGATTCCTTTTTGAAGTAAAACAGGAGCAGCAGGTTTACAGAGTGGTAGATAGATGAGAGGTGCACGATCTGGAAAAACAAGAACATTAGCAAATCGGAATGAACAAACGAATCAAACCCAAGGGCATGAAAACATGACTCATCAGGTGGTTTCCATGGGTCAGAAACAGTTAGCCTGAATCTAAATATGAGCTTGTACAAAGTCTGAAGCTTTTATTCGATCTTGGTAACGGCAAAGTTTCTGACTCATCGAGCAGACTTTCAGGAAACGGTGACCTTCTTATCGCTGCCCTATCCAGAGTCTGTAATTAAAAATCTAAAGTTACCCAGCACTTACACCTCAGCGCACTCCTGTGACCTTAAAACGGGGTTTCACCTTAGTTTGGCTGAAGCTGCTTACTGAGGCCTAACTTTTTTTTAACAATGGGTTTCTATGCACAGGCACATGCAGGTGGCAGACCCCAAGAAGGAGCAGATGAAATCCAATGGATAGACACGGGACGGCGAGCGTGTGGGGGAGGGGGTGTAAAGTCATGTCTGTAAACCCAAACCAAGCCTCCCGGGACACCAATTTAAAGTCCTGCATGGAACAGGAAGAAAATGGAAAACCTTTGAATGTTTCCCACCAGCTGAAAGATCAGAAGGTGGAAAGAGAAGACGTGTAGTCCCACGGGATTTACAGATGATGTGGGGAAGTAAAAAAAAAAAAGGAAAGAAAGAAAATATATGGAAATCAACAAGATGGGATTCTGAACAATAGATGCAGCTGCATAAGGTTAAAAAAAACATGTTTGTGTTACGTTGCTGAATTAAAGCAAGACAACTTTGGTATCCCATCAGTTTCTCTTGAAATCAGATTCTTACATGAACGTTTTCACAAACTTTCTCAAAAGGACAGTTTCTCTATTGTTGAGAGACGTTTCACCCTCCATCCAAAGGGCTTCATCATTCCGAAGAGTCACAAACAAACTGTTTTCCCCACTAAGCAGTGCACTCCTACAGTGGATCAACCAGTTTGCTGGTGATTTTTTTACTTGGATGAGGGTGGGCCCCAGAAACCATCTTATCACCAGCAAACTGGTTGGTCCACCATGTGAATGTGCATGTTTATGGAACTCAGTTTGCTTGCGGCTCCTCGGAATGATGAAGTCCTAAAAGTATAGGTTCAAAGCAAATCTGCATGAACCTTGATGTCTTGAACCGCTTTGGCTGTGGCAGCTTGGGAGGAGTCGACAGGGGGAGAGGACAGCCCCCAGAAACCATCTTATTTATCACCAGCAAACTGGTTGGCCCACTGTAGGAGTGTACTTCTTAGTGGGGAAAACAGTTTGTTTGTGACTTCTCAGACAGACGAAGCCTTTCGGATGGAGGGCGAAACAACTCTCAACAAAAAAAAGAAACTGTCCAGATGACCTGACTGAACATTGTTGGATTTTTTTTAACCTGGGTGATTGAGCATGAACCTTGATAATCCAAATCCTTGGCAAACCTCCAACTGCTTTCAGAACGTTGCCTTCAAAAAGCTGCGTATTAATATTGAAACCCAGTTTTTTTTAAGGTATGGTTGGGTAGAGTGGTTTTCCTCGGCAGCAACAGGACGTACTGTGCACAGTACACCTCCTACAAGCGCCAGCTGATTGTTATCTCTTTAGAAAACCGTCCCACCTTCCTGCTTTTTTGGAATTATGCATAAATGACATATTGACAAGACTGATAACAAGGAATTAGTTTAAATCTACCGTCTGTGGTCTTGAATATGAAGTAGCTTGTAGACCTATTTAAAGGCTGAAACTTTACTGTATTTCAACCAATTTTCTAGAGAAAAACTGATAAACTCTCAAATCAAATCAAGTATTTGGACTCATTTAACATCTTACCTCTCCATCAGTCTGGTTTCAGGAAACAATACAGTGTGAATGCTTCACTGAAGGTTTTTAATGCCACTGTTGAAGCATTGGATGCAAATAATTACAGTATTGTGCTGCACTTTTCTTAGACCTGTCTAAAGCTTTTGATACTGTGGATCATGACATCTTGTCATAAGCTCTCAGAATTGGTTTTTCAGATCACACCATTGGTTGGGTTTCTAACTATCTTTCAGATCGGAGGCAATGTGTCCAACATAGTGGTACTTTCTCCAGTTATTTAACAGTCAACAATTGTGTACCACAAGGCTCAGAACCCACCCTCTTTACAATCTACATAGGTAATGTAGTCCAGAGCATCCCTGATGCATCCTTACATTTCTATGCTGATGACACAGTTGTTTATTTTTGATCTGTCAAACTGAACTAGGAAAAAGTGTCTTCTCCTACTCCACTCCTGTGTCCTGGAATATTTTGCACAAAGATCTGAAGCTCTCGACCTTGACCTCTCTAAGCAGCTTTAAACATCTGTTAAGTTCCTGGTAAAAACCAATGCAGACATGTTCCTGTTTTTAGTTTTCTACACCACGCTGTAGCTGGGTTTATTTATTTTTTGCTACTTTTTCCCTTTTCACTGTCCTTTTGGTTGCCATTTTATTTTAAGTTGTAAAAAAAAAATGTGTATGCCTCTTTTATGATTGTCTATTGTTGTTATCCACTGTTGTCACCACTCCTTGTTAAAGAAATCAGGTCTCTCTTGTAAATGAGTCCTCGAGGCTCATTGAGATTAACCTGTATAAATAAAGGTTGAATGAAAAAAAAAGTAGGGATAAAGAAGTCCAAGGAGCGGTAGTAAGTAGTATATTATTTTAGTGTTTATACAAATGAAGGTGTTTTAAACCCTTCCCACACTCTTGCAATGCTCTAAACAATGTTTCTAAACTCTAAATGCACTAAAAGAGCACAGCATGTCATGATTTCTGCTCCCTGCCTCCTGCTGCACTTTGCCATCTGCCAGCGCTCTCGGCCCCACTGCAGAACGGAGATACTGTATGACACGCTGCAGAAGGAAGCTTCCACTGCAGCTGTGGGCTGCACACAGGCTAGCAGGAAGCTTTTTATGCAGCTGTGGACTGCACAAAGGTGCAACAGGTGCTAAATAATTTAAAACAATTTATTTTAAATAAAAGTTCCATGCCGATCATGCGGCTCATCCATTAATCAGCCAATTGTGTGTTGTGTCCATCTTATTTTGAAAAACCGTGATTGAGCGAGACCGTGAAGTAACGAGGGACTACTGTACTTGTACTCAGTCCGAAAAAAGAAAAAGAAAATACTTGTACTAGGACACTCGTATGTGTAAACTTTCTACAGAACTTCACTTAAAAAAAAATCTGAACTATCCCTTTATCTGTTATTTTTCATTTTATGTTTTCATTCCCAGTACAGTTGCAATAAACTTTTTTAACTTTGTTCAATTTTCATGTTGCCAGCATCACCACACAAGTGATGTAATGGGGCATTTTGCCTCTCCCAAAATCAAAGTAATAAAAAATTGACTATGCATCCAATCCTCTGCATTGCTGCCTTTTCTGTTCTCCCTTCATTCCCACCATCTACTGAGCACTGTCAACTTTGCATGCAATCAAAAATATAACCCACAAAACCCCAGAACCAGTCTCTGGGCCAGACACTTAAAGGTCTCACATATTATCATGTTTCCATGATGGGAGAATTAAATAAATGCTGTATTTGTAGACTGGGAATTGCAGAAAATGTCATACGGTTCGAGACACTTCATGTTAAGTTAGAAAATAATGCACTGTTTAACTCAAAAAACCACCTTTTGGCTTTATGAGCTGAATTTTACTAACAAGCTTATGTAATTTGTCTTCTTTTGGGACAAACCACCCTGGTTCCAGTCAAGCAGATATTTAGTTCCAGCATGCACAGATACTCAGTTCAAATGTGGGATTTATTTCCAGTGTTTGTTTATACTTGTTCGTAACATCGTTTTATGCACATTTTGAAGCATCGCATTAAACAGGTTCTTGGAGTAGACAGAAGTGGAAAATAATTACTTAGCTTGGCACAATCTTTCTTGTCATTTGCGATTTTTGTTACTTAAAACATCTGATGTATTAAGTTGGAGATGGAAGCGCCTCTTCCCAGTAAGTGTTTTAAATTTTTTTTTCTCAAGAGACAGAAACACAACCAGATACAGTAAAACAAAATCTTAAAGATCCTTTTTCTCTCTCTCTCTTGCATGGCAACAACCAGTTCATTTCCTCGTGGTTTTTCCCCTTATTGTTTTGCTTCTACTTAAAAGCACAGTTCTGTATTTACAGCCCTTGTCAGATTTCCCATTGGACTGCTGTTTGATTGCTCTAAACTGGTTGGTAAAAACTTGCTGCATAAGCAATTTCTGTTTAGCTTAAGTCAGATTATTTGCTTTAAAGTTGCTTTACAATAACACAAATATACAGAAATCACAAAATAAAATGCCTGGCCTGGTTTGGTTGAACCCCATTCTATAAGTTTGCAGACAGATGCATTTAAAGTCAACAGAAAACAGGTCCGAGGCAGTTAATTTATTCATCTAGCTTGCCTCAGACGACATTTAGATTCACTTTGTCAGGGACTCTTATTAAACATGCAGAATAAGGAGGCCCTCTGCTTAGAGTTTCAGTCGTTGAGCAAACCATGTCAAAGTTCATCTGACGACCGTTCCCAGTAGTTCCCCTGGTTGCTTTTAAATGAAACGATGCAGATTGGAGAACATAAAGACCGTTTAGCTTCACCAGATGTGTTTTAAAGTTAAAATATATCACTTTGAATCATTACAATAAAAAGGCACTATAGTTTTAGACTCCCCTCCAATGCACCCCCACTCCATATACAATTATATAGTAAAAACCAAGATAAAACAAAGGATGCTATAAACATTAGTTTATGTAGAATTAAACACAATTACTTTTGAAATTACACTGGATTATTTATTTATTTATTTATTTATTTATTTATTTATTTATTTATTTATTTATTTATTGTCCTCTTGCAAATCAAAGTCTTAAAGAGGATGGATCATTCTGGTTTGATTACAGGACAGAAGTATGTTTGGTTTGTTGCAAAGACCAGACTTTTATCTACAGTAAGTAACTGGAAGCTGGAGTACTGAACTTTATTTTACACAACAGCATATTTAATCAAGATCCACATTTAAGTGCCAGAATTTCTTACACGATTTATTATCTTATGAGGAAAAGTGTAAAAACACTTTTTTAACCTTTGTGCATAAAACATACTTTTATTATTTCATGTTCAAGAGTAAATCTGTACTCACGAGTGCCACTGAAAGTGTATGGATATAATCAATAAAGTCACTAGTGAGGTGAAAGGTTTTGTTTTTATGCTCTTGGGTGATTTAACTTTTAGCAACATTTTAATTGTACAAGTAGAAATATATATTTTGGGGGGATGGGGGTGGGGTGTTTGTGAAATTTCTCATTTCTGTCATCAAAACCACATCACTGTATGCATGCACCTCTTCATCCTATAAAGTTTAGGTAGATGAATTTTGTAGAATCCACATGGAGTGACAGGTGGTGTGACTCTTGCATATGTCATTTCACTTAATCAGCTCACTTTTGAGTGGTGATCAATTTAAGGCAGAATGGTTTGATTAGCAGTGTATGTGTTTGTAGTTGTCTCATTCCTCCACTCAGAAACAGATGTTCTGTTGACTGGTGCACGAAACTCTCAACAATATTTTTAGTGATGGTTTATTTTATTTATTTATTTGTTTGTTCCACTGCATCTAAATGTGGTGAGTAAAGTAAATATACTGTGGACCATGACATCTTATGTTTATGTTTATTTTATTTGTTCATTAAAAAAATACAATACCAAGCAATCCCATAATGATAACATACAATATATAGAAAAAAAACTTCATTACAGTATATCTGCCCCTTTTTTATGTCATAAGCTCTCAGAGATTGGTTTCTCGGATCACACTTGGTTGATTCTTTAATTGTCTCTCAGATCAGAGGCAATGTGTCCAACATAATGGTACTTCTTCCAGCTATCTGCCAACAATGGTGTACCACAAGGCTCAGTCTTAGGACCCACCCTCTTCACAATCTACTTGGGTAATGTAGGTCAGATCATTCTTGATGCATCCTTACATTTCTATGCCGATGACACGTTGTCAAGCAGTCTCTAGGTTTTTCAGCTCTTGCAGTTTGCATTCAACATCATCCAGTCAGATTTGTTGTCTCAAACTGGTGGTAAATGCTGATAAAACTAAAAGGATGTTGTTTTCAAACAAGAAGTCAGTTTCAGCAGTCCTTCATCCTACCTTATCTATGAATGGTGTTCCTATTGGGATTGTCAATTTTTATAAATATTTGGATGTCTTGGTTGATTCTCTTTTAAGCCTTATGTCAAAAAATGTAAAGAAATTAAAAGTAAAATAGGGTTACTTTTTAGAAATAGATCCTGTCTAACTCTGAATGCTAGGAAACATCTTGTAACTATTACATTCCGTTCCGCCATTGACTACAGTGACATTATTTACATGAATGTTCCTGCAAGCACCCTGCAGATGTTGGATGCTGCCTCTCACTGTGCGCTGAGATTCATAACTGGCTGTAACTATCGTACCTATCACTGCACCCTGTATTCAATGGTCAACTGGTCATCATTTTTCACTGGTACATGGTCACCTTTAAATCACTTCTTGATCTGTTGCCTTCATACATCTCCTCCTACATGTCAATTCATCAGTGCAGCTACAGTGTGCGGTCTCAAGACATAATTACCTGCAGTGTACCCTCAGTGCGGACCGAACTTGGCAAAAAGGTTTTCTCCTACTCTGCTCCTGTAACCTGGAATACCTTGCAAAAAGATCTGAAGTTGTCAACTTTGACCACTCTTAATAAAAAAAATAAAAAATAAACAACTGTTAAGTCCATGGCAAAAACCAATGCAGACATGTTCCTGTTTTTTAGTATTTTACATCGCCAGTGTACTATTTTTGTTTCATTGTAATATAATTTATTTTATTTACGTTACATTTTATATGCTTCATATGGTTGTCTGTTGTTGACTGTACTGTACTCCATTGGTGTTATTTGTTTAAAACAGATCTCGAGGCTCAGTGAGACTAACCTGAATAAATAAAGGTTGAATTAATAGGTATGTGGACATGTATTTGTATTTCTGTCAAATCAGCTTAGCAAAGTAAAAAGGAAACGCATGGAAACAAAGAAAGGAGGGATGAGAGGACTGAAAGTTTTAGTTTTTTTTTTTAATCTGTCTTTCAGTTTATGTGGTCCAGCTCAAAATTTCTTTCTACTTATTTATACATTTTGTTTTAATTAGCATTCTTCCTTCATGTGAGTTTACATACGTCTCGTTTAATTTTAATGCACCATAACAGTGTCACTAAAACATATATATTTTTGTATATATTTAATATATACAAAGTATATATTAAATATTAAATATACTATATATACAAAGTATATATTAAATGCTTAAGTTGGATTGTACATGAGTGATCAGACTTCTGGTTTTCACTCTCTGATGCATTTTCTTAATTAATAAAAAAAAATAAAAATACATGTAAAATGCTATAATGACGTCTTGCTCAAATTATCCATCTGTCACAACATTGGGAGTGTAAAAATTGTGGTTTTATTAGATTGAGATGGAGCATTAGGGTGGGTGGCGGTTGGGATGGTGTCAGGCAGTAACATCCTCTTGGGGTTTGATGGTAGCTGAGAAGCTACTTGTAGAGACGTGTAATTTCACAGCTGGCTTTATGTTGGAAGTCCAAAGTGTGTCGCAGCCTGGTTGGCCAGCACAGAGAAATGTGAGTCACTCAGCTGATGTTATAGGACAGAGTGAGAACTGGCAGGTGGGTGTAGTTTGCGTGTGAAAAACCTAAATAAACTTTTTTTAGGTTTCAGGCTGGGAAATACAAACACCTGCCACCTGGGTGCCAAACACCAACAACCAAATAGAGCCATGTGAATATAAGGAAATTGAAGAATTCTCAAGAAAATGAGCTACAGAAATCACAAACTTCTAAATGAGCTTTTTGTCCTATACTTCAATATTATGTTTAAAATGCTTTGAATTAAAATGGCTTCACATACCGATTAATGATAAAACAGATTTAAAAGAAAATGGCTTGGTGACATTAAGCTTTAGGAGAAACACTTTACACTTTGTAGGAGAGCAAGCAAGCAAAAAGCCTGATGATTGTCCATTTGAAAAGCTAATAAGATGCAACAACTCATTTAGCACGAACGTCTCTAAGCAGTAAATCTGTTTGTTTGCTCTGCGTATACATCCTGAGCCTGGAAACAAGCACTGTACTGCGAGAAGAGGGGCTAACACGCTCATCAGTGGCTGCCACAAAGTTTGAGCCTCAGCATTTTGAACTTTCTTGAGTTGTTGACATGGATGAGGACTATTCAACAAATTGAGGTTGCCAAAAACATAATGTACCGATAGGTCAAAGGTTAATGTGCTAGAGACAAAACTAAATTGAGCTCTTTACAGGACTTTCATTTGACACAGGGGATTCTAAAATATACATGGAAGAGGCTAAAACTGGGTGTTATTTGAATTGTACATGTCTACTCGATCTTTATTCTAAAGCTTTTAGTTAATTTCGAACCATCAAAATAAGCTGGTTTTGTTGTATTAACGCAATAATTTGAGATATCAAAGCAATTCAATATCACTTTATCACTTTGCTTGAAATGTTTTGTCTATTACTGAAAACAATTCTCCCAAGGTGTCATTCTTATATGTGCACGTGTTTGCTCAGAGGGATTATTTTTCGCACATTTTTTTAAAATTGCTAATTTGAGCTAATTTTCTCCTTCTGCCTTTAGGGGATTCAAATCTTTTAAAGCCATTGCTCTTGCTGTTTGGAGAAGGTAAAGCTAATTATGGTGTGATTTCAGCTGAAAGCTATTTTCTTTAGATAAATTATGAACGTGACAGTTTAAAATTAAAAAAAAAAAAGTAAAACACATCAAAAATGTCCTGATGCAGGCTCACTCCTCCAGGTAGATAAATCCCCAAAAAATAAGTCAGGTCATCTGGACAGATTCTTCTTGGTTGACACATTTTTTTTATTTTTTATTATACAGGCAGTCCTCGAGTTACGGCGCCATCGACTTACGGCAACTCGGATACGGCGCCGCCCCCAGTGACGTCATCACACCTCACGTTGACTTTTTTATACAGAAATTTTTTTTTCTTTTTTTTTTTTAAATTTTTTTTGAGGGTACAGGTAGTCCTCGGTTCCCGACCGAGATCCGTTCCAACGACATGGTCGGATACCGATTCAAACGTAAACCGATAC
>JARVLU010000380.1:18834557-18845931 GCA_031762415.1 Simpsonichthys santanae
TGTTAGCTAACTGCTTGGAAATACAGCAAAACGGCATTCTAAGTACGCTGTTGTTGTGTTACATTGAAAAAAAAAAACGTGTTTAAAACGACGTTTAACGTTTTTTTTCCAACATACGGCAAAAATCCGGAGTTACAGCCGCCACGTGGGCGCTCCGACTTACGGCAAAATCGGGTTATGAATGGGGGCGGAGGAATGGAACTCGTTCGTAACTCGGGGACTACCTGTATTCTAGAATCACACATTTTCATTAAGTGTCTAGTTCAAACAAGTATCTGCACTTTTTCCGTGACCACATCATGTACAATTCAGCACAGAGTTTGAAAGGAATGAAAAAAAGCTGGCCTTCACCAAAATAAAAAAATAGATAAATAAATAAATAAAAAATATATATATTGGTCACATCCCGTGAGTTCAGCACCTCTGCATGCAGACCACCTGAACGGCTGTGAAATCCTGGGCTGATCAGGCCTTCCTGTTTCCAGCTGTGTGAGCGCACATGGCTCAGTGCAAAACAAGCAGAGATGGTACATGTTGGGATTCCTTCAGGTCCTGCAGTCAGCCAACTGTGTTGAGACAGATTGGTCTTGTGCATCAAGTTGACACGTCGGGCCTTCTGCGTCATGCCATGGGGCCTTTGGAGACAAGGAGGGAAAGGAATTGCTCGGTGAGCCTGTCTCATCTCAGCATCCACCCGCTTAGCCCTGCTTTCCGGTAGGGGCTGTTAATTGTGTCTCTGGGTGATGCCGTATTGGCCTCACAGAGGGGAGGGGGGAGCATCTGTGTGTGATGTGAATAAGACCACACACCACCACTCCATACATTCACACACATTCACACAAATACTGTAATCCCACGGCTTGCATTAATGTCAGTCAAGCTTTGATTGGACATGAGTTTTGAATATGTTTTATTTCCACTGGGCACAACGTCCATTGGCCTTACAGCAAACTTCAGCACGCTTCAGCCTTTCCTGTTTTAGATACAGAGCGTATACACAGAGCCAAAAATATATCCAGAGCAATAGCTCCACCTTCTCAGCTTCATCAGAAGTCTGCCACATGGGAGAAATGTCACAGAGTCTTCTTCGCACCTAGTCGAAAGGTTTCAGAACCGGCTCGCGCTGACCGCAGTCTGACCAGCTTCCTGTCTCACCATGATGGGCAAACAAAGAGTTGCACTTTAAACACAAACACATGCACTTGTTAATACAAAGAACAGCACGTAAGAATATCATATTCAAATATAGCATACAGTATTTATATTGCATATGCTAGCATGCAAATAGTGAATTACAATGCAAAACAAAGAAAAAACGTAAAAATTGCACTTATCAAACGCAACATTTTGCTATTTTAAGAGTTTTCATGAATGCAACAAGTCTAGATTGATCTTCATAAGGCTTTATTAAGTATTTTGGCTCACGCATAATTCTTCATTCTGTCTCTCTTGGTCAGATTTGTTAATTGTGGAGCTTCGACCACCAACGTAAATTTATCTTATGCATGTGCATGCAGACGTTCAACCTTCATGTTTATGTAGCAGTAATTTGTGGACAGGTGGGATGGAGGCCTGGTGTTTTGCTTAACCTTTTCTGTTGTATTTCAGAACCCAGCCAACTAGACCTTACTTAACCCCCTGACTTTAGCCCCAATCAACACATGGATATTAGGCACCATGTAACCTTTACCTTTGTCTATCCAGAACTGGTTTGTGGTAGAAACCTGTCAAAATATCCCACTCTCATTTATCCCCAGCAACAGCAACAAGAGCTCTACAGTAATTTCCAGAAATCTGTCAGAATTGCTTAAGTCTTAAATTATGCATAATTGGTTCCTGTGTTAGGTTACTGAGGGTAGCCCCCCAATCATGTGGCTGGAGGCAGAAAGGGCTCCAGTCACTTTCAGCTTGTTAATGATAGCCAAATGGGTGCTTACCAACATCACGCCTGTTTGCCAGAGGTTACCACGGATGAGTATCACCTCCATGAAAGGTTAATTTTCCTAAATAGCAATGGCACTAGTGTGGTATGAGAGTGTTAAACTACCTTTAGAGACAGTGAATAATTGGACAATTGGTAAAACGCCGTCTTGTTTGACTCACAAGTTTCTCACGTATTTCCCTTCAGACCTCAGTGAATAAGGTCTTCTTTATAATCTTCTTTACAAATACATGTTAGTCGGGGTTAGCAATATTTTGTGAACAAGCCCCCCAACTACCATTTGACTAAATTAGTTAGGAAATGTATGTAGCTTTAGATTTCTACTTTCAAAATGAAACAATTAGTGGTTGTTTAGTCGTTTTCCAAAAAAACTTAATTATAATTTAAGCACAGCAGCAGGTTGAGCATGTACTAGACATCTAATTTTTGTTGTTATATTTTTGGGGGTTATACTTTCAAAAAGTGACCACAATTGCATTTTTGATCTGGTAAAAACTGTCCACGAGTTCATTTCTGAGCACAGTTATGATGTTGAAATGATGCCTATTATTCAGGCGTGGCAGTCAGCCTGTATGTCAGTATTATCTTTTTCATACCTGTCTCACCTGTAACATGAACTCACCAAATAGCAATGATAACAGGCTCCTCTGCATGGGGTCACACTGCATTAGTGTAAAACAGACTCCCTCTTTGTGCTTTAGCGGGTGAAGTTTAGGACCAGGGATAATCAGTTGGGTGAAAGCGTACACCGCTCCAAATCAGCTCCAGCCAGGCTAGCTGAATTTATCTCAAACTTATTAACTTTGCTCCAGGCACAAATTGAAACCAGCTCAGGTGATCACACTCACGAGTCACCGAGTGTGAGAAGTGACAGTGTGATTTACAAGGGGAACCGTGCCACAGATGCTCCAGCACGGCGTCTGGTTGGTTAGAAGGGAAAAGATGGGTGAGGTGAGGCCTTTTCATCAGAATGGAAACCTGTAACTCTGGACTTTTTGGGGGTGGGAGGGGAAATAAGACGATTAGGACGTCAATATTACCATTAAAGATGACAAGATAATTTAACTGGAGAAATCTTTTTAATTTTACATTTTTTATTTAGTTAGTTTATTTAAAATGTGTGCGATAAATTTTATTTATGGTGCAATTCTCACAAGATTTTCAAATGGTGTTTATAAAATTAACAGTCACTCACTGGACATATACCTTAAAAATGTTAGTTCATTTACAGTCTAATAGTTTATTTTGTATCCATGCATTTTTGGGGATCAATAAAGTTCTTTCTTATCTTCTCTCATTTTAGAAATACATTGGGCTGTATTGATGTTTAAAGCAATAATTCAGATATACAGTATATAGATTTGGGAGTGCGGTTCTGCAGAAAGGATATGAACATATAATTTCATACCTGTTGCTCTTTGAACAATCTTAGTTTGGAAAAACGGTTTGTTCTGAGCAGATTGACAAGCTAACAGCTAGTTAGCATGGGGCCAAAACCAATACAGTATAGTTAACACCCCCCAAATTTTAGTCTCTAAATATTTCTCACACATAAAACTTTTTTCACAGATTAACAACAGACAAATCCAAGAGAATAAGATCATCACTGTCTAAAGCTGCAGTGTCAAGCATTTATAAATCAGCAAAATATTTTGTGAAACATTTTCACACGACTATAATTTCCAAAGTTTTTCATTAGAACTCTCGGGAGCCGAGACATCATCCAGAAAGATACTGTAAACGTTTCTGTGATATAAAAACAACCAACCTCTGAGGAGGACCATCTTTGCATTTCCAGTTCAAATAAATGATGTGGATGTTTGTGTTTTTATATGCAATCCCACATCTGAATAATATCCTGACAATTTTGGGACATTAACCCATCATCATCATCATCAAAGTCTGTGTTATTTTAGTTTCAATAAAATGTTTTTGTTTCATCCTGAAGTTTAAAGGTAAAGTCCATTCTGTCAAAATGTAGATTGAATGACAAAGGTTTTAACCACAAAAAGTGATTAATCCATTAAGTGATTTTATCTGTAACATGCAGGACCGAATGTTTGGGATGATTCCACACAGGGCTCAAGAACCCCCTCGACAGATTAAATAATCTAACTGAGATAGTTTATATGTATGTTTGAGTGTGTGATTTTGTGAGAGCTTGCCTGCGTGCTCATCCCACCCCTCTCTTCGGGCTTTGTTAGGCCAGGTGTGCCTGCTGTCGGTGCAGTGCCCGGGGAGCCGTGAGAACGAAATGGCTGGCCGCCCTCTCCCTCGTCTATCTGATTTATTTCAGCCTCTATGGCATTTTAGCAAACAAAAGTGCTGCTCAGTATTGATCTGGATCTTTTCCATTTCCCCTCTCTGCTGTCTTTGTTTTGCTCAGGTCTAGGATGGCTGCTTTAAATCAGGCCCTCTTGACGTTTGCTTAATGTCTAATTAGCCATGGGTGGGCATGGTCTTTGATTATAGGAAGTGCCTGGGGGTGGGGCTGCGACGACGACTGAATTTTGACAAAACACTCCAGACTGATCAATCATTGCCTGACACATTGTTTTGTTCTTAATTTTAGAGTGCTTGGTTCAGGGATATGTCCCCTTGGTCATTTTATTTGGACTTCATTTGTTGGGATTCTCCTCCATGTGCTACTTTTCTTGAACGATGATGCGTATCTCTCCAGATCAGCTTACGCTAGCTCTTGGCGACAGTGCTGACTCGTCCGTTTAAAGTGCAACGATGCGAAACTGTCAGTTGATCTGCATTTAACATATTAAATTTCAGCAATGAGTCCCGTTGGCAAAAACGAGCATACAGTTTCGGTTTGACTTAATAAACATTTTGACTAAACGTTGTGTTGTTGAGAGTTTTACAAGTTGAGCTACTTTGAAGCTCCTCCTGCTTTCAGTGCTTCCCTCTCTGTCTGTCTGAGAATCTTCACCAGCATGTTTCCCTCTCTCTCCCAAACACTGACCAGATGGTTGGAAAGTTGACTTTATTTAAACCTGGTAATTCCTGCTTTTTTCCTACCCCCCCCCACCCCCAAAGCCTTGCTCCCACCCCGCCTCTGACACGCTACCTTCCCTCTGAAGATCACTGCAGCTGTGCGCCGGTGGGGAGCAAACTCAGCTTAGAGTGGACATGTGAGAATGACACGGCGATGATATGCTCCTGTGGAAAGGATTAGAGAATCTGTGGGTCATTGGGGAAAAAAAAGACGTAAAAAAAGATACATACTTTTTTGTTGTTGTTAAATTTGGACAAATGATTGCTTTCTAACAGTATATATTTTCCTTATACTGTAATAATAAAGAGGCTGTTCCAGTATTTATCTTATCTTGACAACATATTTTTAACAAACTTACATGTACTAGTAGTCTTTTTTTTTTGTTACACAATACTAATGAACAGTTGTGGTTAATGTGTCACTTTGTCTGTTAGGCATTGTTACTGCACCTGGTTCATATTGTCTATTAAAACTGTCATCCCACCTGCAGTCCTCACTTCAGTGGGCACCTTTCATCTTGCCATCCTCCTCCAGAAGACGCCACACTGACAGAGTAATGTCCCTTATTAAAGCCCTCGTTAAAATGAGGGTCATGGGTCTTACAGCAGGTCACAGGACATCAGGCTGTCATTAAAGCTAATTGTTGGCTTGTGATCATCGGCCTTCTTCTCAAAAAAGCCAGTGCTTATTGCCTTTTTGTATACTTCCAACAAATCTTTCCAGTGCTCTGTGATCAGACTATTATTAGCAACATGAGCCAGTAACTATGTATTTCCATACATTTAAGCATTACAGCAACAACAGTATGAATGTGTGATGGATTTAAGGAGATTCAAACCAACAGAAGTACAAAAGATTGTTTGATAATGCAGCAATTATGGTGGCCATGTTGGATTTTGGGATTGAGTTTGAGGAAATTGTGAATTTTCTGGACGTTCATGTTGACTTTTTCCTACTTGGAACTCAGAATTTTTACTTCTCGGTACAAATGGAACAGGCCATTAGTGAATGACCAAACTGCTGACATCACAAGTATCCCAACACTTCCTGTCACTCTTTCAATATGTCTTACCTTCATGGTTCTGTGTTTCAAGCAACCCTCTTTTTTTTCCTGAAAACAGAACAGTCCACTTCAGTGGTCCTCCACTGTGTGGCCATTTGAGAAGGAAACTGAATATAAAACCCTAACAATAGACAGGGTGCTGGGGGAATAGGCCAAAATGGCCATTTAACAGGTGCGCCTTAGCGGCCTCTATGCAGTTCCCACACATATCACAGAAACTGGTGGCCTGCCCTAGAGAGTACCCCTGAATCACCATCCAAGATCAAGTAGCGATCAATTAATGGGAGAACAAGGCATTCGCTCGGGGGATGTCCAGTGTCCCACCCACTCTTGCTTTGACTCATAGAAGTGCCCATTTGCAACTCTATCTATGTGGCTGCTTCATGTCAATGAGTGTGGGGCTGGGGGTCGGAGATATTATCGGGGTTACTGTGAGAACCTGCACTGGCATTTTCACTTGGCTGACCTTTGTTTGCGCGACTCAGGTCTGATTGGTGATGCAGTGATGAGGTCACCTGACAAAGCAGCAGTGGGGGTGGGGGGCATATCTATTGTTCACCTGAAACAGAGGGATGAGAAGCAGGGTAACACATAGATTAATCAGTTTTGGTGTGCATGCATATAGAATGGGTGACTTCACAACAGTTTTTTTTTTTAATCATTGCTGCTATAAGGCATTGGAAAAACATTTTATTTCTTACATAACATCAGTTAAACATGTGTTTTCAACTGATTTAACTTTATTTGACATTCTTTTGCTATCGTTCAAATGGGGGGATGTATTTGCTTTTGGGTGGTTGCAAGTGATATGCCATCATTGATCAGTGAGGTTGACTCTGGTAATTGCATTCTTTCTCAAAGGCAAACAGACAATCCTGGGTAGTGATAAAGTCCCAAAGACAAATTATACTCGATGAGACAGAAAAAGATTTTTTTTTTTTTTTTTTTTTTTTTTAAATGCAGCAGCAACATTTTTAACACTAATAAATAACAGGAAAACATTTTTGATGATCCAATTTATGGTTACTGCAGATTCTTTAAATATTGTCTTGTGTAAAATTATATCTTCAGATGTTGACTTGCAGACAAGTTTGTGGGCAAATTGTGGATTTTTATTTTTAAAGCTGGGAAAGCGGTAGAGGGATATTCATGGCTTGTTCTACCCTTAGCAGTTTCCAAGTGGCAGTGCAGCCACCTCTGAAAACCAAAGCATTGAATAAACTTGAAGTCATAAACAACCTTATATAACTTCACACCTTAAAATATCTCTGGAACATTTTTTTTTTTTTTTTTACTTTCAGGTAACCAACAACCCTCATTATTGGCGTAACTGGCGGCTTTTTGTTTTCCTCCCTTATTTTGTCATGACATGTCTCAAAACACAATTACAGAAAGTTAGTGGTCCTGCAAAAACATTGTCGTGTCTAAATGTAATTTTTTTTTTCATGGTATTTTGGGTGAAGATCCTAAAAATAGTTGCAGTCACTTTTTCCTATTTTTGTGTTTGAATGGATCTTTTGACATTAAGGTCTCTGCATTTTACCTTTCTCTTCATCAGCAGAGTATGGAACAGTTGACAAACAACCAGTGATTAGTGTGATCAATCACAATAAATTTGTATGTGATCAATAGTACGCGTCAAACATGGAAGTGGAAAATTGTCCCCAGATGAACCTGGAGTAATTATGCCCAACAACAAGCAGCATCAATAAACAGGAGGCACATTTTATACTTTGTTTTGTAGGTTGCTAAATTATTCTAGGAGCTCACTTAGAGCACATGTCAGGCACCTCAGGCTATAAATTATGACTTGATTTGTTACAGTAAACATCATTTTTTTGAGTGTCTCTGGTCTTTGTGGACCTTGTGATGGCAACCAGTCCAAAGAGTGTATGCTTCTCAACTGAATTGATGTTAATTATGTCTGCTTAAATAGCTTTTATTATCTACATGATTCAAGAGCAGTAAAAATAAAATAATTTGTGACTTTCAGAGCTGTATATAAAGTAATACAGATAACTCTATAAACAGCTCCTTTTGGGAGCTTGGCGAGTTTATGGCAATAAAAACAGAATATGTGGCCTCAACAGTCCAGGTTTGCTGCAAACGCCTCGTGGAACCTTTTATGCAACCTGGCGTCCAGGAGACTTGTAAAAATATTTTGCTTTCCACCCTTTTGAGCCTTTTACCTCTTGCTCAAGGAAAAGTGTTAGTGCCTCCCCCTAAAAAAACCTACACAGCCGAACAGAAAATCCACAGGGTCAAATGTCCTGAATGGGCCATTTGCCAGGTCTGGTCCACAGGCAGGATGCTGACACGCAGACTGGCTCCAGCCTCCCGATCCTGCAGAAACATATGAAAACAGAAACAAATCCCAGCACGAGGGTCGGCATCAGTGGTCCATGAGAATATAAGAGGTTGTTTTAGTGCAGGGACATTGTAGATCGCACAAGAAGATTAGTCTCAGCACTATAAGGTCTTGTGTAAATCTCCTTGTAATTGGCAAGGGAATTTGATTTGACTCATGCACAGTGAGAGAGCGGCGCTCATTATTGCTGCCTCACTAATGCATAAACAGAGGTCTCAGCAGGTCTCTACTAAGTGGTGCAAATAGCAGCCTCTTGGCTTGAGAGGCTGCTATTTGCACAGAAGCTAATTGTTCTTGCTTTATTGCGCAGGTCCGACAACACCAAGCTGTTTTTTGCTGACCGCTGAATGTTGTTCGGATAGAAACAAAAGTTAGGTCGAGAATATAAATCTTGTCTAATCTGAAAACCTGTTGAAATACGATTTAACACAGAGGTTGTGAGGGTTGAATCAATTAAAATACGATTGTCCACCAACTAGTAGCAACCATGTTCATTAACTCAAATTACCAATTTGTATTCATTTGTGTGGCATTTTCACACTGTTTCATTTAAAAATCATTAAGTATTTGATGTAGATCACAATTAATTTAGCATCCTGAGCGATTCGCTTCCAGTTTCAAAGCGAAGGAATGTCATCATCAGGATGGGGGTGGGGCTTTTGTTCTTGTCTGTCCACCTGCAGTGGGTCAAACTGGTCTCTCAGTGCTCACTATGCGATTATGAGAACTTTCAAAGAGCAAGAGTGAAGATTGGTTACTAATTTGACCAAATTGAGGGCAGTAAGCAGCATGACACAGCAGGCTGCGACCATGTGGTTAGAAGCTGTCCCACTGATTTTGCCTGCAGGCAGCAGCAAGGGTCACAGGAGAAGATGTTGGCAGCTTCTGGAGACCGAAGCGGAGCCAACCACCCACCCTTCAGCCCCGTGGGAGTTGAGGGATGAAGGCACAATAATCCTGGATCCATTAAACTGTGACTGATGCCATTCTTCTTGGGTCTTATGACTGAATATCTTGCCAACGGTGGCCTGGGGATAGTGGATTTTCATGTGGGAGAGACAGACCCACAGCAGGCTGCAAGCGATCCAGATTATGGCTTCAGACGCTGATCTCACCAAGGAATCTACTTCACTTCCAACTTTTTTTTTTTTCCATTTCACTAATGAGTGATTTCATAGTATTCCAATAACATATTTAATATGACAGCTTGTAAGAAGGGCAGCAAACAAAATTCCAACTTGGAAACTGAATTTAAATATCGACACACCCTGCTCTGAGCTGAAAGGTATTTTTTTAAATGCTTGTTTTGGGTGAGTCTGTGTGGATGAGATGCCTTATTAAATAGTTTGAAACTAACTATTCTTAGGTGTCATGTAGCATAATGCAACATGTCATTTATTTTATCACTGTTAACAAGCAGGAGTCACGTCAGCTGCATTTGGGGTATGAACACTGGGTGGTATTTTTCACCTTTCATCACACACCAATATTTTGTCTCTGGCCTAAGATTTGGCTAAAGATGAGGAGTGATGGGGCCCAGGATAAAGTTTGTTGACCATTCAAGGGGAAAATGGTCTCGCAATAACGTTCTCTAGCTTGAAATCCAACTGAGGTCCTTGTGAATAATAGTTATTAGTTACTTACCAGAATAATTAAAAAGAATACAGTAGTCCCTCACTACTTCACAGTTCGACTTTCATGGACTCGCTCTTTTGCTTGTTTTCAACGATTGGCAACTTTAATATTATTCATGTGATTGGGAAGGTACCGGATAAAATGTTAAGGAGTAAAATGGTAGTACAGTAATTCCAACAGGCGCCTCCATTTTGCAGTTTTCTTTCAACAAGTCTAGACTGCAATACCAGTCAAAAAAGAACTACACTACCCAGAAGCCAAAAGTGCTTCTGCCGCTGCTTTCTACTGAAATGGAGGGAAAGTTTTGCAATGCAAAGTCAGAAATAACGATTTTTCTATTCGTCTGACAGAACTGGCAGGAAAGTCACAAATAAACCTGAAACTGAACTCATCCTTTAAGTTGTAGTAATCTTCACTGGTGAGTACTTGGGCTGCAGCTGATCTGGACCCAGTGGGACCCAGATCCATGGGGACTGCAGGGAACAGACCATGGCAGGGTTTGGCCTGGTTCTGGTCACACAGTGCTGGTCTGGATGGGGCCGAAGTGGTGGACTAATCCTGGGTTGCTTTGCGTGTGGAGTGTCCTTCCTGGAGCGGCAGCACACGCACATCAACCTGGACAGGGTGGTTGGCTTAGTCATGCTGCAGGGTAGGGTAGCCGAACTGGAACCGAACCTGACCAGAACCTAAATAACTATGTTCCTACTTCCCGGTTTTACACCTATCACGGGTGTGTGTGTAACTTAACCCCTGTAAAAATTGAGGGGCTACAGTAAAACTGATATTTGTGTAACTTCTTTTTTTTTATTATTATTTCTCCTGTCCTTTTATTCAAAATAAAAGTAATATGAAGGAGCATTTACTTTGCTAATATCTTAGTCTGTCCAACAAGACATTTTTTTAATAATACAGTGAAAAAAGTAGCCATTCATTAAACATACATACATTAAACATACTTTGTACATAGATAGATAGATGCATAAACAGATAGAAAAAACAAATATGAGTCCAGCTACAGGCAGGAGGTGGAACACCTGAAGAGCTGGTGCGGGAAGAACAACCTTCACATCAATGTGAAGAAGATGGAGATGGTCATGGACTTCAGATGGAACAAACACACCTATACCCCCCGAACATAGGAGGATCCACAGTGGAAGTAATCTCCAGCTACAAGTATGGGTGAATGACAACCTCAGCTGGGGTAACAACACTACCAGCCTGATCAAGAAATCTCATCAGAGATTTTTCTCCTTAGGCGGCTGAGGTGAGCTGGTCTGGGAAGATTAGTCCTCACCTCCGTTGCAGTGGAGAGCATCCTGTGCTCCAGCATCAACATGAGGCATGGAGGCTGCACAGCTGCAG
>JARVLU010000380.1:18878411-18916848 GCA_031762415.1 Simpsonichthys santanae
CATCATCAAAAGATTCAGAGAATCTGGAACAATCGCTGTGCGTAAGGGTCAAGGCCGTAAAACTCTACTGGATGTTCTCAAGGAGATTGGTTCCAGAGTCCATGTTGTGCGTCAAGGTTAGCCCAACTTTAGTCAGTACCTCTTAACCTCATGCACAAGCTCAGGCTCCTTCCCTGCCAGATAGGTTACATTCCATGTACCTAGAGCCAGCTTTGGTAAGCCAGGGTCTGAGCGCCAAGGTCCCCACCTTCTATCACTGCCCATGGAGTATTTTACTGCAGGATAATTAAAATTTGTTCTGCAGATGAAGTATTGCACTCAAAGCTAAGTGGAGATGGCTGATTTGATTTCTCACTGGATCTTGTTTGAATGATAATGAGCCATTTTGATCTGTTTGCTTCACAGGTAGTGCAGGCAGTCAGGACTTCCTCTCAAGTGGATGATATGTACCTGAATGAGGCTGGATCAGGAGGTTACTACCCTGAAGATGACGATGACGTCAACTCAGGCTCTGGCTCAGGTGCACACCTTTAAAAAGCACATAACTTTCTTGATCTCCTGCTGCTGAATGCAAAGATGAAGTAATAATGCCTGTATGTGAGCATATGTTCATCTGTCTACTGTTAATATATATCACATGAACCAGTGAACAAATGTTAATAAATCTTTCAGAAATTAATCAATGGATGTACATTTAAAACTTTTAGAGTCAGCCTAATTCAAGATGGCCACTGTAGCCAAATGGCTTTAAATCAGCCAAGGACTTTCACAGCACATGCTTGTAGCAGTAACAGATAAGGCCAGAGCATGTGAGATATCAGAATACTGTATTGTATGAGATTGCATATTTTTTTCAAGGTTTAACCTAAATTAAAGCTGCAAGCAGCATTGAGGCCCTCGCAGCATTGAGGCCCTCGCAGCATTGAGGCCCTCGCAGCATTGAGGCCCTCGCAGCAAAGCACCGCTTCAGTCTTATGATGACCGTGGGAGCTCCAGTTAGTCCACCCAGTCGCCATTGCGAATGCTCTTGTTCCTATCCTGCATCCATTCACCAGGGTGTGCATTTGCCAAATCTTCAATATCACCTGCGACCACCGGAGTTCGAGTAACGCTTACCTGTCGCAATCATGAATGCTTTCATTCCATTCCTGTACGCGTCATCCAGGGTGCGCATATGCTGAATCTTCGAAATCACCTGCCCATATCAGTACGAGTCCAGCTGCAAGCTTTCCAAGTTTGGCTAAAATCCGACCTTAAAGACAGGAGTTATTGTGACTTCCTGTTTTGTGGCGAATGTTTGATGAACACTTCCTTCATGCTATTCAACATGTCACCTGTGGTATTCAACAGTTTGCGAATACAGTTTCAATCTTATATCTTACACAGGGCAAAGCTGGAAGAGTCACCCAATAATCATCAGTTTCTTGTCTGAGTGGGTGGGGCTTAAGTGATGTCATCAATCAACAAATCAATTTCTCTAGAAGTGGTCATTGATGAAGCACCAAACATCAGGTTCAGATCAGATGATGTATCACTGAGATATAACTGTTGGATTAATCTAGGGGGCACACTGGAGTCAAATGTTAAAGAACAGTACCAAGTCGTCAAGTCAACCTTATTTGTAGAGCACTTTTAAAATAGAAACTGTTATCAAAGTGCTTAACAACAACAACAATGGGAGTAAAATTAATGGAAAAGTATGAAACACAAATGATAATACTGAAGAATTGAAAAAGCATTTAAAACATAGGAGCACAGAACAAAAAAAAAAAAACATTAAATCAACTCACACTGTGAGAAATGCCTGCAAGAACAGATGTGTTTTTAGCAGAGATTTGAACAGAGGAAGGGAGGTGGCCTGTCTGATGTTGGGGGGGTGGGGGGGGCAGGTTGTTCCAGAGTTTGGGGCCCATGACTGAAAAAGCCCAATCTCCTCTGAGTCTTGTTCTAGGAACAGCCAAAAACAGCTGATCGGATGATCTCAGGGCCCAGGAGGGAACGTATGGCTCCAGTATCTCGGAGAGATAAAGGGGTGCAAGACCATTTAGGCATTTGAAGGTCAACAGATGAATTTTTAAAGTCTATGCTAGACCGCACAGGGAGCCAGTGAAGGGAGGACAGAACTGGTGTGACGTGTTCAGACATGCAAGTTCCAGTTAAGAGTTGAGCAGCGGCATTCTGGATGAGCTGGAGACACGAGATGGAGGCCTGGCTGACTCCAGCATAGAGTGCATTACAATAATCCAAACGGGTCGTGATAAAGGCATGGACCAGCTTCTCAAGGTCAGGTCTGGCCAACACTGGCTTGAGCTTATCTACCTGTCTTAGTTGGAAGAAGTTTTTTTGCAGAACAGAATTAATTTGTTTGTCAAAGTTGAAACCAGAGTCTAAAACCATCTCAAGACTTTTACCAGACTGCTTAAGATATGGTTGAAGAAGGTCCAGGTTGACAGGATCAGAGGCGGCAGTTGAGCTAGGGCTAAAGACAAAGACTTCAGTCTTCTCATTGTTGAAGCTTAAAAAATTCAAGCCATCAAGGCCTTAATATCCTCCAGACATTTTAACAGAGGGTGAATGGAGCAAGCACTTGATGGTTTCACAGGCAGGTAGATCTGACAGACATCAGCATAACAGTGGAATGAAAGACCGTTTCCTCAGGATGGACCCCAGTGGGACCAAATAGAGTGAGAACAGAAGGGGTCCAAGAATTGAAACCTGTGGGACCTCACAAGAAAAAGGCAATGAGGCAGAGACATTATTACCAACCTTACAAAAGCTCCTGCCACTCAGGTATGAGCAGAACCATTCTAATGCAGCACCTGTAATCCCAACCCACTGTTCCAGCCGTGAAATAAGGATAACAGTGTCAACAGTATCAAAAGCAGAAGTAAGGTCCAGGAGTACAAGTACCACAAATTGACCAGAATAATTTGATACCATAATATTGTTACAAATTCTCACTAATGCTTTTTTTCAGTGCTGTAAAGTTGCTTAAAACCAGACTGAAAAATGTCGAAAATTCTGTTCTCATGCAAAAACTTGTTAAACTGAATAAAAACTATTTTCTCCAGGATTTTGGACAGGAAGGGACATTTTGAGATTGGTAATAATACTTGATTGTTATGCCATTTGATAATAATACTAATACTAATAAATAATACTAATCAGTGTTTCAAATTTGTTACAAAATGTACACTTTTGTGACTAAAATAGGAACAAAAAAACACTGAAAAAACTGCGCTTTACATTCCTTATAAAAATATATAGAAGAGGGTCATACTAATGTTTCATTATAAAATGTTACATCACAATTTAAAGTTTCCACAACAGCTGGCAAGTTGATCAACACTCAAAGAGCTGATTTCTTTTTTATTTTCTTTGTTTTATGAGCCAGTTAATTATCCCAGCAAATTGCCGGTGGTCCGTTATTTTTATCGTTTTGACGCGTTGGTGTTCTGAGGGTGGGCAAACCTGTCTGCACACACCTTTTAAAAACGTCAGAGCAGACCTGGGAAATAAACTGCTATTGGAAAGCATTAGTCTTCCAACGCAACAGGAAAAAAAAAATCTGCCACCTCTCCTTGTAGCTAATTGGCTGTTAACACTGTTTTAACAAACTGCAGCTCAAGTGTAACACCTGTGTGCAAATGAACAGGCGTGATTGGAAGAGACGTCAGCTGGGTCAGTGAGGTGGCATCACATCTAGAAAGAAGTAAAAACAAGGACTTTTGTATTTTGGTTGATTAGTAATTGACTTTGCAGCACATTTGTCGTGTACATGTATCTGATTTTAGTCAGCAAACAGTTAACAATGGCTGCTGAGTAGCAACAAACATTAAACTTGAAAAAAATAAATCCCTTTAGGTGGAAATTTCTCTCAACAAATTCATGAATCTCATAATGTGAGGTACTGAAAAGCACATCAACTTTATATAACATTCAATGTAGTGTGTAATGGCAGCGGCAAAGTCTGGGGGAAAAAAAAGGGTTCTCTTGAGGGCTCATGTATCTGCTTCAACTGTACCTGCGGCCTGCACTAAAACATCTTATTTCTGGGAGTTTAAAATAGAAACAAAATTAGGTTTATTTTCTTTTTTTTTTTTTTCTTTCTTTCAGGAAATTATGACGCAAATTGAGTCCAGGTATTTTTTTTTTCTTTTTTTATTCAAGATGTCTATCTTCCCTCTGCACACTGACAGAACTAGTTCTACGAAAGACTAAGGCTCATTCACTGAAAGAGAATTCACACTTTACAGGAAGCTGGCCAACTGACAAGTGTCTCGGTTTTCACTAAGGCGTCTGCCAAAGTGGTCCAGCCTGTGCCTGTCTGCACTTTTCAGATTGTCCTAGCTACTCTTCCGTGACAAGTAATTAATGAATAAAACGTGTTTTTCTGCTCCAAATATAGATTCAAATAATTTTGTAGCGTTCAGGATTTTGCAACACATTGAGTTTTAGAAGTTCTACTTCAGCTTTATAAGTCAATCCAAACAACGTGAATGGAGACTTCTGATGATCTAAACTAACTTCTTTTTGTTTTTTGCTGACATGCTTCTCCTTTTTTTTACCTGCTATGGTTGAATGGGGGTGTAAATGTCACTTTGAACTGATGAACTGCGTTCTGAGCTGACTTGTCAAATAAAAATTCTCAGTTTCAGCAAAGAGAATAAATGCCCTATGTAATTTGACCTGATGTGTAGCTACAAATGTGTTTCGTATGGTTTCACAACTTATTGTTTTGATCAAGTTAATGATGTGATCGGAGCCGTTTTTACAGTGTAAAAGGTTCAAAACAAAGCTGGTAGAAACAAAGGTCCTGTTAAGGCTACCAAGGTGCAGGTGACCAGCTCATATCCAAGTCATGTGGCCGGCTGTCAGGCAACGACCCGAGGCCCGGCTGATTGTTAACACCCCACAGTGAGACCTGTTGCCCCAGGCTATTAGTCATCCTGACAAGCATGGCTTTTTGCGCCACTCTTTCTGGTCATGACACACTTGTTTCCACCATCTCCCGACTTTCACACTCTGCTTCAGCTCTGATATATGCCTAACGCATAGTGGCAAGAGTGACAGAAGGCCGCTGAACCAAAACAAGCACCTATCAATTACCGATGAAAGAAGGCTTTTATACCTAGTTCTTTTTTAACAACGCCGTCAGAGCCAGGCATGGATGTAAAACTTCTGCATGTGGACACAGAACGAGTTTCTTATGAGACACAAGTTACCAGTTTTGCATTCCTCATTTAAGGTAAAACAAAGAAAAATCAAGACTGCAAATATGCTACAAATTGTTAAAGAACAATTATCCAACTATCTCTAAACTCTGTATTTTAGCCAAAGTTCTAGAAAAACTGATAAACTCTCAAATCAAAAAGTATTTGGTCTAATTTAACATCTATACCTCTCCACCAATCTGGTTTCAGGAAACAACACAACACAATTACTGCTTCACTGAAGGTTTTAATGATGCCGTTGATGGATGTGCTGCTGTCTAAAGCTTTTGACACTGTGGATCACGACATATGTCATAAGCTCTCTGAAATTGGTTCCTCAACTCAGACCATTAGTCACTAACTATCACTCAGATCGTGGTACTTCTTCCAGTTATTTAACGGTTAGCATTTGTGTACCACAAGGCTCAGTCTTAAGACCCACCCTCTTTACAATCTACATTGGTAATGTTGGTCAGATCATCCCTGATGCTTCTTTAAGTTTTTTATGCTGATGACACAGTTGTTTATTGTCGAGTTAAAACATTTGCTAAGGTTTTCCAGGTTTTCTTTTGCAGTCCACTTTTGACATCATCCAGTCAGACTTGTTCCGTCTCAAACTTGTTCTAAACACCAACAAAACCAAAAGGATGTTGTTTTCAAACAGGAAGTCGGTCCCAGCAGTTCTTCCTTTGATTTTATCCTCAAATGGTGCTCCTTTTGAGTTTGTCGATTCCTACAAATACTTGGGTATCTTGGTCAATTTGCATCGCTCTTATAAGCTTCATGTTGAAAATTTGGTGAAGAAACTGAGAGTTGAACTGGGTTTCTTTTTCAGAAATAGATTGTGTCTAACTCTGAATGTTAGGAAACGCCTTGTAGCTGTGACTTTCCTTCCCTCCATTGACTACAGTGCCCCTACAAGCACCTTGCATATGTTGATGTTGCAGATGATACCCATCGCTACACCCAGTATTCACTGGTTAACTGGACATCGTTAACTTCACATAGACATTCTCACTGGTACATTTTCATCTTTAAATCACTTATAGGTCTGTTGCCTTCATACATCTCTTCCTACATGTCACTGCATGAGTGCAAATACAACATGCGCTCTCAGGACATTATTACCTGTTGTGTTCCCTCAGTGTGGAATGAACATGTAAATGAGTCCTTGAGGCTCATTGAGACTTACCTGTATAAATAAAGGTTGAATGAAAAAGAAAAGAAGGAATGCTTATTGCCCATCATTCCTCATGCCAGAGTTTTAGACAGATCTTGTGTTGAGAAAATGCCCGACGTACGTCATGTCGATCAAATCTTGAAAAATAACAGCACCAACAGGTCAACATTGCATGATCTGTTTGCTTTTGGAGTGTGTGCTCTTAATGACTCTCAGCTACTAGTAAACCAAACTTTAGTTTCATGTGTCATGTCTGTAAATAAATTAAATATGATGCAGCCATTTTTGCTTGATACAAAGCATTTCCATGATTTACAAAGATTTGTTGTAAATTGTCTTTCATAACCCTTTACATGTACAGCTAAAAGTTCACCAGAAGTGTAATATAAGTGTCTTTTGAATGTTTGCATGATTTTCAACAGTTCCTAACAGGAAGATTATGGACGCAAAATGATTTAAAGGGGTTTCTGTTCATGTGAATCCTTCAGCTTCATGAGAGAAGGAAAGGTTGTCCTTTAAATTCAGTCTTTCTGATTTATGCTGCTATTGCTACACATCATTTGCTCATACTAAGTCTTAAAACAGCCACGAGACAATGGTGTTTTGTTCTGGGCATGCCGTGCTTCAAAGCTGACCTCAAAGGGACCGCAGCAAAAAAAATTAAAATAATAAAAAATCCCAATGTCATGTACTTTATATTGGTGCTTTTTGCTTAGAAAAAGAGTGAACTATTGCAATTTAAAATTATTGCTCCAATTTTTTTTTATTTTAAACAATATTATATCTATTTATTTGCAAATTAATCTCTAAGCTGCCATTTAAAGCAAGCAAAGAGAAATATATGCACCAATTAGATTCTAGACCATGCTGGGATTTGAAATGATGGTAAAAACATTAAGGTCCGTCTCTTCTCTTTTATCATCAGGCGAAGGAGGCCTCACCAAAGTTTCTGCACAGAAACACTGATCAAATTAAGGCTATAGATAACGTGTGCGGATAATTTACAGCTCAGAGGTTTCCTAACCTTGTTCTGCACCGGTCTTGAGGTGAACGGCAAAGTTGCATTGAAAAACTCTGAGGCGTAATCAGTAATGAGGAAAAAGGAAGCCGGATGTCAGGATTTTATTAATAGTTTCCTCAGAGGAGCTAAACTTACAGCGAGTGGATGGGATGAAGAGAAGATATAAAGGATGAGGACAAAACTACAAACCATGTGAAAAAATATATTTAAAATAAAGCACATATATTTGCAGGTGAATAAATAACCTAAATAAGTGAAAAACTTGTTGTTTTACACTGACTATGTTAAGCAAGATACTTTTTGTGCTTTTTATACATTAAAAAAAAAAAGATTTATTTTTCCTACTTTAGCCACCATAGGTTTTTATTTCAACACAGCCAGACTCTGACCCCTGCAGACCTTTTTGTGTGAACTTAATTGTGCTTAAATACAGTCACACGTAGTTTACTGTGCAACCAAAACAGAAACCATAACACAATCGTAGTCTTGAATGAAATGGAGCATAATGCCAGAATATTTTATTACTGTTGAGAGGCAATAAAACACAAGGAAGAAAAATATGAAAATAATAATAGCATTTGAGGGATTTGGTGTTTTATTAAGGTCATGTCACGAGTTCTGCCTTTATAGACATGTTACAGAATAATAAACTGTATTACTTAGATTTTTGATTTTTCATGTTTTATTCTGTTTTATGTTTTCAAAGGCATCCCAATCACAAACTGAGATAAATTACTTGAATTACGGAGTAATTTCAGCTTTATACATTTATTGGATGTAATAATAATAATAAATTAAAAGAACAATGCTAAAATGAGCAAACCCCATACTCTTTGTGTTGTCCTATATTGTTTTAAAAACATCAGCTTTCCAGCATGTGAGTTATTCCCTCTAAATACATAAAACATGTCATTTTCTTTTTACTTTTCATAAGGAAGTTGTTACAAGCCAGGTGGTCAAGAATTGCCCTCATTAAAACGTTGGTTTTTGCTGCTAAGCAGCAATAAACAAATGTCCGTAAATCCAGAAACGCATTTGTAGATAACTTATTGGTCTGTTGATGTCATGGCATTTGCATTTATCCTCATGTTCTCCTCTAGGGAACTTTACCAAAGGGGGAGAAAAAAGGCAATTATTCATATTTATGGAAATTATCTCGGTGAGCTTGGCCCATGGTGCTCGGGCTTCGCAGCGGGTGCCCTGCAGACACAGACGATGATCCCTCCAGCAGCTGCTGAAGAAGGACGGAGCTGGGATTCCCATTAAAAGGCCACGGTGAGGTTTCCATAACAAAAAGAGCAAACATAATATGATCACTCATACTGAAAGTGCCGTTGTCATGGCTTAATTAAAATATGCTGATGATTTTTCCCTCTGCACGTTCTGAAGGTGGTTCAGACACTGGATATTGGGGTGATCTTGTAAGTTCAGGTCCAATTTTTAAAAAATTTCATGAACAAAGTAATATTGGTGGTTCTATATGGATCTCAGGAGCAAGTGTAAACTTTCTTGTCATCATGTGATTCTGGTGATCAGGGTTTTTACTCTGCCTCCTGACAGATCCAGACATCCTAGAGCTGAATTAAAAAAAAAAAAAAAAAAGATAGAAGATGAACAAATTAATGCTTTCAATTTTATTTGTGATCACATCAGGTACTTCCACCCTCATTTGCCCCCAATCTGGGCCCTTGAGCAAGGCCTTTAACCCCCAACTGTTCCCCTGGGCACCCTAGATAGCAGCTCTCTACTCCACCTAGAGGGTTGTGGTAGCTCTGTGGTCTGTGGGTGCATCAGGAAGGGCATCTGGCGTAAAAATAATTGCCATGTCTTCATGCGACTCAGTTCTCTGTGGCGACCCCTGAAGAAGGGAGCAGCCGAAAGAATAAGAAAAAAAAAATAAGGTAATTATGTGAAACTATTACAAATAATAATTTAAATATTATTACATTTATAGAATTAAAACAAATATGATTGATGTATTCAACTAAACCAGCATTAATTTTGACTGTAGATTGTGAAAATAACCATTAAAAAAAATGAAGAAAAAAAAACGAAAAAAAAAAAAAAAAAACTGCATTTTTAATATCACTTCATTATTTACAGGCCATACTATAAAATAATAATAATAATAATAATAATAATAATAATAATAATAATAATAATAATAATAATGATAATAATAATAATAATAATAATAATAAAAATAAAAATTTAAAAAAAGACCAGAAAGTCAATGATAATAATAATTATTATTATGCACATCTTTGAGTTGAGCCTTTAGCTTCTGTTACAATTTGAAGTGTCCAAAGTTTATCATTTTAGCTTATTCTCCAAAAAGTAGCTCTTCATCTTGTAATTTAAACTGAGATAAAGAATACTTTAATTACAGTAAATAAAAGTGAATGTTGACTGAAGAAGCAGCAAATTCAGAATGCAACATAACAACAACAACAAAAAATGTAAATAAATCAACTAAACTGAGCCAACATAATTAATCCTCCCACCCCCACCCCCACAAGGCGTTGCCACAATTTACAGTTCCTTGACTGAAACAAAGTTAAACAGAAGAACAACTTTTGAAAATATGGTAAAAAAAAAAAAAAATAAAAAAAAAATAATCCACATAGTTAGAGGTAGAAACCTTTGGTGAAATGCTTTAGTGCAGATCCTAACCCACACCTTTGAAAACAATCGCTTGCACATAGACCAAAGCCTGCAACTTAAAGTTTATATTTCCTTAAATGCATGATCATTGATAAACTAATCATTTCATTATTGAAATTTTGAATTAAAAAGCAACTAAGCAATAATACATAATTACTCTTTATAAACATTATACCTTTATTTATGCTCTTGAAAATCCAGATATTTTCCCCTCAAATGGACATTGAGCGTAGGAAACATTTTCACCAGAGCTGCCCAAATGTTTGTAGGTAACTATGTTTTTTTGATTGCTCTCTGTGAAAGTGGGCATTTATCAGCAATTTTACCTTTTTTTTTTTTTTCAGTCTTGCCTAGGCGCCAACAGAAATGCAGGGTGAGCACCACTGACCAATGTGCCATAGAGCTCTGGCCTCTTTCCCCTCGTCCAGTGGGCAGACAGGAAGAGTAAAACCTGGATTCACACTAATATGGACAAATGCCTTTTTCAGACTATGTAACCTGAGCACCAGGGAAAATACCTCTGTGGCTGACAAACATTTAACAGCTTTTCGCATCTATTAATCACAGCCTTAACTTTCATTTCAAACTATTTACTTTTTCCAGCACTTCAAACGCCCAAAAACATCTCGGAATATCTTGCAGTTACGCAGATATTAAATGAGGGAGAAGAAAGGATTATATAAGGCAAAGCGTCTCAGCTTCCCTTGGCACCTCCAAAAGATCATGACGCTTTTGGCAGATTGAGCTCCTTTTCTTATTTTACAGGAACCAATGCTCAGAAACTGGCTCGCACTATTTTATAAGCATTTTCAGACTCTAACCAGTTACTATGAAAACTCAGCTAACACTGAGACCTGGAAACCACACCTTAAAGACCTTGACAACCTTTGAGTTTGAGAGCAGTCCTTCAAGATGCAACCCAAAATCAAAGCTCTAAACAGTCATGGCTTTAAATCTTACACGATTGCTGCAGCTTATTTATTACTATCAGGGTGCTCCCTCTAGTGGGGCAGGAAATACTCATTTTATCTGTCTAGAGATGGTTATTTTATCATTTTTAGATGGGTACAGTATTGCAGCGGATAAGAAGTAATACCCGTGTACCAATGTGCCAAAGTTCCCAGCTTTAAGAATTCACAGGTTGAAGTGAAGGCACAGCAGTGCAGAATACCTTGCCTCCGGTTCCTGAAGTATCTGTGTGGTGGAAAGTACAAGCAATGCATTAAACTGTGCTGGATGAAAGTTTATGTCAAGTAGATATAGTATATTTTACTGTAAAACCTCTTTGCTTGGTCACATGTCTTAAAAAGTGTGAAAGTTTATTTGCAGAGATGCAATCCCGCAAACGTGGGATTTCCAACCGAAAAGACGCAAGAACACACAACACTGATCCCGTCAGTGTTTTCACGCTGCCTGTGTTTATGTGTTTTTATGCAAACATGAGTAATGAAAACAGCAGTGCAGCATAATACCACCTGAGGCCTATTAGGTTCATTTCAATTTAACTGCTGCATCTGGGGAATCATTAATTAGCCAATCAATCGCCTGTTCTCGTGACAGGGCGCCTGGGCTGTAGGGCGCAATGGAAACCACAGCTGGCCGTATGTAAATGGGAGTTAATTAAGAAGCTTACGTTTCGGCACCCGTATTTGGACTGAAAACATTCTCAGAGGTCCGAGCCAGAGTAGGAGAGTCTCCAACACCCTGCTGTGGTCACATCCCATCTCTGTCGGACAGAATAATTTCACCTCATTACCTCCGCCATGTATAAATAGGACTCTTTCCACCCACCCGCTCTTTAACAACATGTGCTCTTTAAACACCCACAATTAACCCCTTGTGACTGCGGCCTTGTGTCTACCCCGAGTAGGCCAGTGTGTTCCAAACTCTAAATCTCCAGGGATTGCACCCCACTCTCACTGAACCCATACATCCAGTTCGCACTCAGCCCTGTTCGCTACACCTCCACCTTGGCACACGTTGGTTAAACAGTCGTATATCTTGTGTTGTGTTTTCCCTCCAGCCGGATTTAATGGATGACTGATAGAATTTACAACGTGTCTCGAGCAGTGAGAAACACGTCATGACAATCTGCACATGCATTGTGCTTACAGTTCGCTCCCGTATGTCGCTTGTGTTTCGGCCCACCCTCACACGAACTTTACATGCACATACAAAAAGCATTATAGCAACTCCTACAGAAACCCAGCATAAACTCTGCATGTGAGAAAATGCAATTAAAAAGTGAAACACACTAAAAGTTTTAAACTAAGCAAGTGGGTTTTCAGCCACGCATCTGGGGGTGCTATTTTAATTTTAATTTGTAGAATGCAACATTCCATTTGTTTAACTAATATTAAATCTCCAAACTCCACAGAAAAAGCAACTTGGATTAGAAGCAAAGTGTCTTCAAACAGACAGAATAAAAGTCCAGTTGCTTTATTTGCCATGCTGTGGATGACACCAGCACATTGCGAAACAAGTTGTCTTCGTGTTTCTCAGAAGATTTTGGAACATTTTCAATATACTGCACGTGGTACTGTGATGTGATCATGTGAAAAACATTGTAAATTCATGTTTGTTCCTCTAATGGTGAAGATTTTTACTCTTTATTGAAATAAGAAACAAGCAGGGGTGGAATTAACAAATTACAAATGCGTTACTGTAAGTAGATTTGTGGGGGTATTTGTACTTTTATGAGTATTTACTTGAGTACAATTTAGACCATGTAATGTACTTTGTTACTTTTAAAATCAGAAGTCACTATTGAGTACGACCACAATTTGAATTAATATTCAAACCGTTCTTTGTAGCCAATGAGGCTCTCAGATTGCAAACGTGCCAATTACCTATGATGTAAGCAAAGGACAACTCCATAGAGTAGAGTAATTTATGGACTGAAGATTTGGAGAAAAAGCCAAAATGGAGACAGAGGACAACACTGTCAATAGAGAAAATGACGAAGTAAAGTCTGAAGACGAGTGCCCGTGGCCGTGCCTGGAGGGAATTTTCATGTACAGAGGACAAAAAGGAGACAGCGTCCAGATTTTGTTTGATCTCTACGGTGATAGCAGCATCTAATCCCAAAAAACATATTGTGGTATACAAGGTTTTACAGCTACCTCTATGATATTGCTGTTTTATTGTTTGTATGTGTGGGTTATTAGTTTGGCCTTGTATGCAAAGATCTTAGATATTGTCACTGCCATCGGTTTGCCTGATACTAAAATAAGACAGCGCTTCTGAACAGTAAATCCAATTGAATACATTCTATTAACACAATAAAACATCAAGTGGTTAAAAATAATTAATACTCTGAATAGTTTTGAGAAGAGTACTTTGTACTTTTACATAAGTATTTTATAAGACCAGTACTTTTACTTGTAACTGAGTACAGTTTAAGCAGTGTACTTGTACTTGAGTACAAATTTCCAGTACTCTTTCCACTCTTTCCACCTCTGGAAACAAGAATGACCTCTATGAAGACTTCTCACTAGAAAACATTCAAGAAACTTCTAAACACAATAAACTACTTCACATTCATGTAGAAAGATAAAGTTTGGCAAAAACTCAGTCATATCCAAGCAGCACCAGTCGATAGCAACAAGGCCGATGTTAAGAACATACTAAATGCAAAGAAGAATAGTCTAAGCATAGCCAAATATTATCTCAAAATGATTTAAACTTGTTTTTTTAAATAGGGAGAGCGGTGATGCAGAGGTTAGAGAAGGTGGACCTGTGATCAGAAGGTCGCCGGTTTGACTCCCTGGACCGACAACACCAAAATGTGGGTAGGAAAGGTGAAAGACCCACACCTGCCTCCATCCTCACTTGCCTCACTCCAGGCCCCTGAGCAAGGGGGTTGTTTTGTTAAATGTTTTTAGCACGCAGTTGAAATTTACTGATGACAGAGTCTGGACTAAGTCAACAAAATAAAGTCACTGAAAATCAGCTTCATTGTTGTTGTGGTTTCTAGCCCACGTTAAAGCTGCATAAAAAAATCTCAATCATTTTGTAAAAACTTGTTTTTTTTAACTAAAAGCAAGCGTCTGTGGCTGAGTGGTTAGAGCAGTTGTCCTCCAATGCAAGAGTTGGGGATTCGATTCCACCAGCAGTCACATGCCGAAGTGTCCCTGGGCAAGACACTGAACCCCTCATTGCCTCCGCTGTGTCCCATCGGTGTATGAATGTGATAAAACACTGATTATTCTTTGTATGGATCTAGTAGAGTGCTGCACGAATGAGTAAATAAGGGCACAGATTGTAAATTGTTGATAAGATAGAAATGCACTATATAAATATAGTCCATTTCCATTTCATTGACTAAAAATGCCATTTGCATGTGGATGACAAGTGCAGACTGAGCACAAAACAGATGTTTTGCAAAATATATGTTAGTGTAAACACGCATCAAGAATCTAAATCATTTTAAGTTGTCTAAGTTATCTCTTTTTTTTTTTTTTGTCGTTCTGTTTTATAAAATATGGTCAGTTTATTCTAGACTTCCTGCACTACGCTCTGTTCAAACACCACGGCCTATCCTCACCGCGCCGTTTCTGAGATATTGCTCCTGGTAACAGACTGGGGACTCGCTTGCTTCCTCCCTGCAGCAAATAATTCAGTCAAGTGCTACCTCAGAGAAGGTGAAGCTCACAATGGATTTCTCAGATATTCAACGCATAACCACAGCTTTCCTCACCCATGAGCACCACCTATAATCACTGTGTCAGACTTTGGCTCTGCAGCGACCTCAGACAAGTTGTTTTTGGACAGGTACCACACCAGGATTCGGGAGTCACCTCGTGCTAAAACTGACAGCATAAGGGGCTTTTCTACAGAATGATTTAGGTGAAAAACGCTATCTCACTAACATTGTTAACCAGGTGTTTAGACCGATGTTAATTTATGATTAGTTTGCAACCAGGTAACTACTCAGAGAGTAACCAATAATAAGTAGAAGAGGTTGTGGTTTAATGTTTTTGCAGCTATATTTACTTAAGCATAAATTGAGGAAGTTGCTCTTTTAGACATAGAGGACATCCCGTTAATCTTAGCCCTTTGTTGTCAGATTACCAAAAGTTCGAGAAAGTGTCACCCATTTTTTTACGAGCATTGCATCATGCAGGTTGCTATCTTAATTCCATGCACTGGCCTTTTGTTGGACCCCAGTTTTATGAAGCCAGTAAGGAATTATGACATATGATAATGACATTACCATCCCTGTCATGCTGTACCTCACAACTTTGTTTGTTTGAACTTTAGAGCAGATGAAGAGAAAAGCAATACGGTGAAATATTTTCTTCTGTTAGACTACGCAATGCTAGAATCGCGTGCCTTTTTTCTGCACAGAATGTCTAAGTAGCCATGAATGAAAGTCATGTTTGAGCACAGTAAACTGCTCTGTGGTCATGCAGGGGGGTGTGGGGGGAGGTAACCGTGGCCAATGCACACTGCTCTTTTCCATGTTCAAATTAGGCTGTTAGAGACTTTGGGGCAATAATTAGCTGTGGGCCTCCACTGACCTCCTAAGAACTACCTTCTGGATGGTGCCCTGCTGCCACAAAGGTCCTACAAAACCCTGCAACCAGTTCCCTGCAGAAACAATACGCAATTTATCCTCATTTGGGGTAATTTCATAAAACAAAACCTTATTTGGAGAGTATGTTCTTTCGTCTTGACGCAGGACTCAACAACAAGACGGCTAATTGATTTTGCTTCAGAGTTGCAAATAAATACTTTTATGACTAATTCTCTGAACCGTTGCAGAGTGCTGACTCTTTTACTGGGGTTCATGAGCACCTTTAATTTAGCTGTTCTGGATTTGTTTTCTTCTCCTGAGCTGGCTGGAGTCTAAATACTTTGTACGAACATTGTTCTGTTGCCTCAGAAGAGTAGCAGAAGAAAAAGTAGTGTATACCATATTTTTTGGACTATAAGGTGCACTTAAAATCCTTTGATTTCCCCAAAAATCGACATTGAGCCTTGTAATCAGGTGCACCTTACATATTTATTCTGGTTGTGCTTACTAACCTCGAACCGATTTATGTGATTATTGTGAATGAGTTGAATAAAGTTTGACTTATCAGACTTGTTTTTTCTTTCGCTTAATGAGCCTTATAATCTGGTGCACCTTATAGTCTGAAAGATACGGTATTTATTCCTACTGCTGTTGTATGCTCTTATTCAAAGGGGCTTCAGATCAAATGTATTGATTAATACCAGACTGAACTCTATCTTCTCAGAATCAGAATAAACTTTATTATCATTGCACCGAGATACATCGAGAATATGTCCGTTCAGTTGTTCGAAAGCTAGGCGGAGTGCATGCAGCTGCTGCTATATAGCGCAGCCTTCTTATCCTTCTCAGAATACATTTTTTTGGATAGGAAAAAATGGATAAAGCCATGAGGAGAGGATAGTGGCACTATTAAAAAAAAAAAAAAGTGTTGCACAAGCTGATTATCAGAAACTGTTCATGCCTGCACGATAAATTCATTAGTTTTCTAGGAACAGATAACTATGGAATGTTCAACCCAGCTTTCCTGCCTAAGAAGATGTGACGATTATCGCCTGAGAAGATGTGATGTAACTGGTGTGTTTGACCTTGCTGATTTCTGTTTTCACTGTTACTTGCCTGAATAAAAGACGGACTCAAACTCCAGCAAGTTGGGAGTTCATCCTGATCCTGGTCAGTGTTGTTCCCCTCTTTGCAAAGAGCCGTTCAAAAATCTCAGTCTGTTGTCTTGTATAAATTATTTCTTTAAAGGTTCAAGGGAAAAAAACCATCAGTCCTATTCCTGCAACTAGAGGTGTAGATATCTGTGATGGTGGGATGTTGACGCCGACAGTCTTCTGTGCAGCCTTCACCACTCTCTGCTGAGCATTCCATTCTGCAGCTGTGCAGCCCCCGTGCCGCATGTTGATGTTTACACAATTGAAGAACTAATTGTATCTTTGCATGATTTATTTTTTTTTCTTTAAGCCCTAAAGAAAGTGTGATGGAGAATAAAGGACATGGTGTAGATTTCAAGTTCTGAGTGTGAGAATGATAGGAAAACATCTTCTCCAGGTATTCAGTCATAACACAATGACTTTTTTTTTTAACCTCAGACAGTTGCTGGGAAGATGAAATAAGTTGTAAAAGAAGAAACCCCTTTATACCACAGTAGGTTTATGTCCACTGCCTTAGTGTTTGTGATAAAATCAAGTCTAATTTCTGTGTCGCTGGATTCAGATATTCTTTATTCCATTGACTGATCATTTCTGGTAACACAGCGTACAGCTGCATTAATTTATCTGCAGAGCAGCATCCTCATGACTTGTAAAAAATTAAATGAACAACCTCTTTGTGTAGAGCAGATATTTAATTTTTCTTACAAGCTTGCTGCAGTTGAGACTTTGAAGGTCGTGCTCACTTTTTATTTCATTATAGGTTGAAATTAATTTAAATTTATCAACCATTAAAATTGGTATTGGGCATCACGTATTTGTTGTTTCTCATTTTAAGCTGCACTTCTCCATGTAAGAGCAAAACATATGATGCATGCTAAAAGGAATTTAGCAGCTGTGTTGCTTGTATGGCTAAATTAATGCTTACACATTTTTAAACTTGTTACATATGATGTCATGATATTACTGTAGACACCTACCTTGGTTCCAAAAGTAAAGCATTCATTTACACTGATTTGGTTTTCAATTATTTTTTTTCTCTTTTAAATTTACAATTCCGTATTCATTCTTTTAATAAGCTTGTAACAAATAAGTCTTGTCAAGCCTTTAGTTACAGAGACTTGTTACAGCAGTCCATCTTAATAAATTGTGACAGTGCTCCTTATGAGGTAAGAAGACCAGAAAGAGCAACGCTAACGCAAGGCATGTGCTGAATGTTAACAACATAATTACCATTGCATGTGATGCGAACAGTGAAATCATCTTGGCCTGTGTTAATTAGCGTCTTTCTGCTGTTCGGACCTGTAGGTGGACAAGCATTTGTTATACATAGGCTATAAACTGTGCATCTGAACCATGACGGATGGATAACACCGAAACCTTCAGGTAGAACTTTTCATTCAACCTTTATTTAGTCAGGTTAATCTCATTGAGCCTCGAGGACTCATTTACAAGAGAGACCTGGCTAGAACTTGTAACAATGAAGAATTTAACATTGACAATTATATAAAGATGTTTGCAAAGCTTTAGTCAATAAAGAGTTTGAATACAGGATGAGATGATAAGCATTTTTAAATGAAATTACTGTAATATTTATATTTTTGTTCATTTCTGTGAAGAAAAGCATTGAAGGATTGTAGTTTAAATGTGTGAGTGTCCCCAAAAAAGTTTGATTTGTCAAACTGTTTCCACCACGGTTGATTAACAAACATTTATGAGGGAAAAATTAAGCAGTGCAATTTTGAAAGTGTGTTAAAAACGTTGTCTTCGCTTTCCTTTTTTGTGTCAGAATAGCTAGTTCCCATATATTATTTTCAAAACTGCCAAAAACGCTCAAAACTTAAAAAGTACCGCATTTTTTGGAATATAAGGTGCACTCAAAATCCTTTAATTTCTCAAATTGACAGTAAGCTTTATAATCCAGTGCGCCTTATGTATCAATTCTGGTTGTGTTTAATGACCTCGAACCGATTTTATGTGTTACAACTGAACAATGTTGAAAATTATTGTGAATGAGTTGAATAAAGTTTGACTTATCTGACTGTTTTGTTTTGCTTAATGCACCTTATAATCTAGTGTGCCTTATAGTCTGAAAAATACGGTAGCAGGTTGCCCATCTCATTCAGTGCTAAATTTGCAAATGAAGATGTCATTCAGTCCATTAACTCTCAGAGTATGTGCTTGGGATTATGCTCAGCTACGACCACACAAGACTTTAGATCAATAACTGTATAAAAAAAATGATGAAGCTGTAGCTGTTTTTGTGTCTGAGGTCAGTAAGAGGGGTGACTCAGTAAGTACAAAAAGTTTCATTTTTAAAGACAGCAATATAAAACATTAAAAGTTAATAATAAAAAGGAACAACAGAATACAAAAATGTGGAAAAGTTAAAGATAAAACAAATAAAACCGTTTCAAAATTATATGTCAGAAAATAACAGACTTTGTTTTAACAGAAAAAAAAACACAACTTTTCCTACTATTTCCTACTATTTGATGAAGCTGAAATTATGTTTAAAAATATATTTAAAGACTATACCTGTTTAAATTCTTAGACATCTATCATTTCTTTAGAGTTTGTTAAAATCTATGTCTGGACATTAATTCTGGACAGTCTTACTTCTAACCTACAAAGTTCTCAACAACGTAGGTCCATCTTATATTACATGGTTCCATAATTTCCTATAGCACTTTGCTCTCAGACTGCAGGTTTACTTGTGGCTTCTACAGTGTCCAAAAGCAGAATGGGAGGAAAAGCTTTCAGTTATCTGGCTCCTCTCTTGTGGAACCATCTTCCAGTTTTTGTCAGTGAGGTTGACACATTGTCTACTTTAAAGATTAGGCTTGTCTTTCCTTTTTGATAAATCCTGTATACTTAGTGTTGGCTTGGGTTTCCTGAACAATCCCTTAGTTATGCTGCTATAGGCTTAGACTGCTGGAGGACAAACTGACCACATTTCTTCTTACCTTATGTCATGGCTAGAACATTGGGTTGGGATTACATATGTGGCACTAGAATGGTTCTGTTCATATCTGAGTGACAGGAGTTTTGTGTTAACTTTGGCAATCATTTATCTGCTTCTGTCCCTCTTTCCTGTGGGGTCCCGCAAGGCTCCATTCTTGGACCTCTTCTGTTCTCATTGTATCTGCTCTCCTTGGGCTCTATCCTGAGGAAACATGGTATTTTGTTTCATTGTTACACCGATGATTCTCAGATTTATCTGCCTTTAAAACCTAACAGTTCCTGCTCCATCCACCCTTTGCTAAAATATCTTGATGACATCAAGACTTGAATAGCTGCAAACTTCTTGAGTTTTAATGATCAGAAGACTTAGGTCATTAATCCAAGCTCTGCCACTGTCACTGATCCTGTAAACCTGAACTCCCTTCAGCCACATCTAAAGCAGTCTGTTACCAGTTGGGGTAGTGTTAGACTTGGACTTTAAGTTTACTAAGCAGATCAACTCTGGTCTACAACAAAGCTTCTTTCAGCTAAGGCAGATAGCTAAACTTAAATATGTTCTGTCCAGATCCGAACTTGAAAAATTAGTTCATGCATTCATTACAACCCGGCTGGACTACTGCAACTCGCTTTATGTTGGGTTAGTCAGGCTTCAATATCATGTCTCTAGCTTGTACAAAATGCTGCAGCTCAGCTTTTAACAGGAACTCACAGTTTTGAGCACATTTCACTGATTCTGTCCTCCCTTCACTGGCTTCCTGTGCATGTCAAAATCAATTTTAAAATTCTCCTGCTGATATTCAAGTGCATTAACGGCCTTGCACCCTCATACTTCTCCTACCTTCTTCATCCCTATGCTCCTTCTTGGGCTTTGAGTTCATCTGACCAGCTGCTTTTGGTGGTACCAAAAGCCAGGCTGAAGCTCAGGGGGAGATCAAACATTTTTAGTCATGGGCCCTAAGATCTGGAACAATCTGCCCATCAACATTAGACAGGCCACCTCAGTCTCTGCTTTTAAAACTCTCCTAAAACACACCTGTATTCATTGACATTTAACACAGGGTGATTGGATTTAGATTGAGTTTTTCTTTGATTCTGATTGTGTTTATGCGTTTTGTTATTATTCCTGGACTTTTGACACAGGGTGATCTATTTTAGTAGTTCATTGTTTGTAATTGTGTTTTCTGTTTTATATTTTTATTCCATGTGCTGTAAATATATCTTGATACTTTTTATTTGATGCTGTGACTTTTTTTATTTTTTTTTTTGTCTTTTGTTTGTTTGTTTAGCACTTTGGTAACAGTTTCTGTTTTAAATGTGCTCTATAAATAAATCTGACTTGATGACTTGACTTCACTCTGCTGCTGTATTCTACTCTATCTGTTTTGGATTTGTAATTATTTCTATCCTTGACATGCTTTTTTGTCTTTCTTCCAATAGGGTACACATGCACCTTACACCTGTACCTGCCATTTTGTGTTTGTTTGTTTCTCCTTCCTGTCCTCTCAAACCCAGCCAGTTGAAGCAGCTTGTCCTGAGCCTGGTTCCGCTGGAGGTTTCTTCCTGTTAAAAGGAAGTTTTTCCTTTCCACTGTTGCCTTTGTGCTTGCTTAGGATGGGAGACTGTGACGAAGTGAAGATTTAATGAATCTGCTGGCTTCCTTCCTTAGATAGAGAACTTTTTTTAATTGGCTTTTTATGGATGTGAATGTTTCTGTTCAGAGCCCTGAGATGACTTCTGTTGAGACTTGGTACTATATAAATAATCTGAATTGAATTAAAATTATATTCATTCTAGTGTTGTTTTAAATGTTAAGCTGTTTTTCTGTCTTTTGGGTCATCTTTAATCCACCAAGGTATTTAGAATAAGAATAAATCTGTCTAAACATAGGCTAAACCCCGTCATGCTAATCTGTTAACATTTAAAGATAAAAGCTTTGCTCAAACTTCTGGTAGCTGTTATGGGTTTGAAAATAAACCGAGACATGTTACACATGTATTACGTTTTCTATTATTAATAGACTGCATGGATTAGAGTTAAATATAAATAAAATAGAAGACACTAACTCATGTTAACATCCAGCTGCTGCATTTATTTCTTTCTTTCTGGGAAGCGTAAGCTGCATGAATATGAATGAAAGGTCACTGTGGTTAATGCATGAGGTAATACTTTGGCTGCAATTTCTCAAGCACAAGACTTAAACCCATATTTTTCTTTTTTCTGTTTCCACAGTCTAACATCCTGACAGACTAACCCTGCCTCTTAGTTTTCCTGAAAGACATTTGTGTGTGTATGATATTAGCTTAATGTCTCTGCTCAGAAAGATGTGGTTGATTTAAAACATTTAAGAGTAAGCATGCACAGCCCTTTGGTTAAATAGAAGGATATGGTTTCTGCAGTAGTGACAGTCTCACATTATATATACTCTATATGCATCATTGTGATAGTTTACCTGAACTGATGGCAATTAATGATGATGTGTCACTGTATCCGTGGGGGCTTTTACTTTATATATTTTGACTTGTGATTATGGCCTATATAATCACAACGCTTTTCAATTCTCTCCCAACCGTAGCACACGTTCATGTTGACTTTGTGGTTTTCCTAAATTGGACTCTGGCTCCAGGTGGCTGAGCATCCATGGCAACCTTTAGCCTTATCTGCTACTGGTGAAGCCAAACAATAAGGTCTTTCACTTTCTCAGCTTTCACTTTTTACTTTTCCAGAAAGCAAGGCTTTGAAAGAAATGGTAACTTATGTGAGTATAGGCGGTATATTAACAAAACTGGTAAATTTGTTACAAGTAGCCTCAAACTAATATGATTCATTTGTAGCAGTATTTATATTTGTAATAACTAACTTGAAATCTTTTTATACACTATGTAAGAGTTAATGTTTAAAAAGAAAGGCAAATGTGCTGAAGTACACAGTGAAAATAGTTTTTTTCAGATGAAAAGCTAAATATTATCTGTTTCTTTTAAAATATAATTGTTATTTTAAAAAAAAAATATTTTGTACCAGGGCCATCCATCTAAAAGGATAAAGGTTAAGATTATATGACTTGATGTGACATGGTAGCAAACATTATTCTGATGAATGAAACTTCAGTCAAAAATATATAACAGGTAATTGAAAGGTTCATTCAGCTCTTTTGAGAGGGAGATTTGTAGAAAGATTATGAACAATTAATATCTTATCTGTTGTAGAAAGCTCTTTGAACAAGCTCAGTTTGGAGACAAAAAGTTTAGTTCCAGCTGTGTTCTGATCTTGACCTTGAATGATCATTAAAAAAATCTATGTGAAATCCTGTGTGGTGCAAAATTGGTGGCATTATGAAACTTTATGGTAAAAACAAAAAAGTGCAAGAATATTTATGAAGTTCTTGTCATTGTTTTAGCACCCTGCACATGTTGGACGTTGTCTATCGGAACGCTAAGATTCATAACTGGCTGCAATTACCGTACCCACCATTGCACCCTGTATTCACTGGTTAACTGGTCATCATTAACTTCACACAGACTCTTTCACTGGTACATTTTCATCTTTAAATCACTTTCATTCATTGGTCTGTTGTCTTCTTACATCTCCTCCTACATAGCACATGCTGCTGTTCGGCGTATTGTTTCTGTATTACTAGTGCTTAGCATATTTTTAGATTAACATATTTCTCAGTTCATATCTTAGATCTTATTATTGTTTTTCTTTTACATTTTATACTTTTGTTGGATGTAACTGGGACCCTGTGCACACAATTTCATTCTGCCACATGTACCGCATGCGGTGCGAATGACAAATAAAGAAACTTTGACTTTGACTACATGTCACTGAGTGAGTGCAGCTACAGCGTGTGCTCTCAGGACATTATTACCTGCAGTGTTCCCTCAGTGTGGACTGAAATAGGCAAAGGGCCTTCTCCTACTCTGTTCCTGTTTCCTGGAATATCTTGCAAAAAGATCCGAAGCTCTCGACCTTGACCTCTCTAAGTGGTTTCAAAAAACTCCTATGTTAGTGGCAAAAACCAATGCAGACATGTTCCTGTTTTTAGTGTTCCATTATTTTTATTTTTTTATTATTCAACCTTTATTTATACAGGTTATTTCCCATTGAGCCTTGAGGACTCATTTACAAGAGATACCTGTTAAAGAATGGTTTTCAGATCTATTCTACATCACTTTACAATCTAGCTGTTTTTTTTTTTGTTTGTTTGTTTCGCTTTTTAATACCATTTTCTTTCATTTATTCTTCTCAATTTACTTGCTTTCTTTTATGATTGTCTTTTGTTGTCTGTGTTGTCATCAGTCTTTGTTATAAAACAGGTCTCTCTTGTAAATGAGTCCCCGAGGCTCAATGAGACTAACCTGTATAAATAAAGATTAAATGGGATGAATTGATAAAAAAAACAGCACTTCACAGGTTCTTGGTCCTGCTCAGACTACCATCAATCTGATCAGAATTGGTTATTCTAAGAGTTATCTGCAAGTTTTATAACATATAATGTCATAACAAATATGAAATATCAATTTAATGTAATGTAAAACACAAAAAAGAAGTCTAAAACTGGAACTGCCAGGACTTCCAGCTTCTTTAAATCATGTGTTCAACTGCTCATGTCCACTTTTTACATGAAAATCAAGAGTTAGCTTGTTACGAATGGTTTCCGTCTTTATTCCCAACTAACAATTCTGCCTTTAAAATCAAGTTCAGGGAATAACGTTTAACCTCGAACAGCCAAAAACACATTGAGACACAACAGCCGCATAGAACATGACAACTGCAAACACTGAGATTCCCTCCGTATTGACGGTGTAATAATATTCAGTCAGTGTCAGCGCAGCAGTGTGAAAACAAATTAGGACTATGATTAATGAACGCCTTTAACTACTCCCAGACTCACCATGGAGATGGGACTCCCAGTAAAGGCTGCCTCCTGCCCTCGGAGCTGACGTGAACGCTTCTACCATCAACACTGATGCTCTCGAGACTCATCAATTTAACGCTGACAACTGTTCAGTTGATCCTCCCTATCAGGAGCTCACTGTTCAAGGCCTACTGAGCTATGGACCTCTCATGGATCTGCTCTTGAAGCTTTAAAGATCGCTTTTTTTTTATTACTCCATTTAAAGAACTGTATTAACACAGATTTTAACTCTACAGATGTTTTTTTTTTCTTTGTTTTAAGCTGAGAGGGCATCCTTACCTCAACCCAGGAACACGCCAACATATAAACAATCAGCTTTCACTCAGAAAAAACATCCTCATGCAGGATCCACACGTGCCAACATGCAACATTTATTTGATTTATATCCCAGGTGGGGAAGATCCTTCATCGCTCAGTCTGAGTGCAATCAAACAGAGTTTACGTCTGTGCCAGCTTAAAGAAATCTTTGTGCGCCTCATGGTTTGCTGTTTCTCGGTAATACTGTACAACAAGGGCGGGCAGCAGGAGAGACCTGGTTGGCAAGAATGCTGCGCGCTGCGCTGACAGCAACGCTGGAGTTGATAGACATTGTGTGTCAGCACTCGGAGTGCCCTCGGAGAGCAATGCCGGTGGCCTTTACAAGGATGTCTTTCTGCAAATCACTCGCTGGGCAAATATACAAAAACCTGCCTATCGCCTGGCAAGCAGGTTATCCATCAGTGCTTAACATCCCAAGGTGACAGTTTGGGTAATTACCGAGCCTAAAAGCACCATTTGATATCAAAGGGACACTTTTCTTCCTCGATCAGTCCGTCGATTGTGTGGTCATCCCTCAGCAGCCAGTAGCATCAGCACAGAGAAAGGAGAAGCATGTGAATTTCACACTCCTGTATTCAAAACGTGCAATTTTAAGGGATTTTCTGTGCATCCTCACGTGTAAAGTTGTTTAATTTTTGTTGCCAACGCACAGACGAGCAGCTCTCAACAAAAATCTTTCGCAGGCCGTTTTAACGTTATTAAATGAGAAGGAAATCCAAACGAGCCTGAGTGTGAAGCTTTAGGGGGTGAAGTGTGTTTTACAGTAAAATGTAATTACTCACATTCATCACCCTGGTTATTAATGGAAATCTCTTTCCCTCCTCAAGGCGAGCTGTAAAATAATATAAACATTTACCCATAACCCAGCTACTTTATTAGTATAAAACACCCCATATTTGCTCAACCTGCAGCTCATTCTCAAGCATGCATTATGCTGTAATCTCTGCTTTTTTTTTTTTTTTTTTCAAGTAGTCTTTAAGTGCAATAAAGAAACACCAATGGGCCTTTCTGCTGCATGGGAAAACCCATAAATCACCATGTGCCTGCAGAGTGACAAATCACTGATGTCATCAACACAGTATGCCAGAGCAGAATCTTAGTGTTGGCTGGTGCACGCTGAATTATAGGCTGACACCACCTACAGCAAATGAACTCTCCTGCAACAGAGAGGTGCAGAAAAGACAACTCACTGTTTCAGCACTGCACTCACTGTCTTAGCAAGACATTGCATAGTTTTCGATGTATCAACAAATGCTCGTTTTTGCTTTATAGCAGATGAAATTGTAAAATTGTTTCCATTCAGGGCTGTTTTTTTATATAGCTTTAATAAAATGATTAAACTCATCAAAAATTGACAAGTCAGTCTTTCTCTTCATTTTAAACATTATTTTCTTATTCCTCCAACTGCAGCGTTAAGCCTAGAATGAACTGCATGCAGTACATTAACAACTGTTTATGAATAGGCCCTCTGACATTTAGTTATTAATAGTTGGTAAAAAGCACACAAAAGTACCAGTGGACGCAGGAATGCCTCTAATTGTGGGCAGGGGAATATTAAAATGAGCAATCCCACCCTGGTAGATGGTTACAAATGACACGGAGCTGCAGGGAAGTTTTTCCACTCGGAGCTCTAACGGTATAAGAGCGAGCCCTGTACAGGCCAGAAGTTTTACTGAAACAAAAGTAAACAGTTCTGAGCCGTGTTTACTTTCCAGCATGTTTCATTTGCCATGAAGAAGAAGAAAAAAAAAATCACCGCCTCAAGAAGCGAGTAAGTTGGAAGTAGAAAAATGGAGTTAATGTTAAAGAGATAAAGTGATCATAAAAAATATATTTTTTTATTTACTCTGTTTGTGTGTGGGTACACGGTGTGTAGCCGCAGCAGTGAAATGCATCACTCACACAAATGTCAGGTCTGACTCAGATTCGTGCTCAGCCACAGCTCCTCTCTGCCACACCCTACAGGCGTGTTTATTTGGAAACAAGCCATAAATCCAGAGCTTTCGGAGAGGCTGGGGTGGGCCTGGTTCTGGTGCAGGAGGTCAGTCCTGCTCCAATGATAATTTGTGGTTTGGTGAGTGCCCGACTGCCTACAAAGAGGGTTCAGAGTACCCCGGGCTGGCTGCAGCTATGGCCTCATTCACTTCAAATAACCCAAGGTCTCTTATTCTGTAGAAGGAAATGTTTATATAATATAAAGTTATTTTCTCCAATTTACCTTTGGATGTTTTGGGAAACTGCTTTAATTTTTAAAAAGGGGTGTGCAACTGTGCACACAAACTTTGAAAAAGAACGTTTGTTCTGTGAGAGCAAGAAGGTGGTGAATATAAGACTCAGACACCAAATTGATTTTCTTAAAAGAAGGACCGTGACATATTTTGAGGATGTAATCATTTAATAATAATAAAATACATTGTGAAGTATATAAGAGGCTGAAAATGAGAGTGCTGTTGCTTGGAAATAATTGCAGCAACACTAAAGCAATCGAGCTGAGCTTCCTCGCTGCTTCTGAACTTTCTGGTCAACATTCAGGACAAAGACAATTTCCTACCCGCACCCCCTCATCCACTCACAGTGTTTATAAACTGCCCTATGTTAAAACGTTCAGCTAATTTAAGAGCCATGCTTATGTCATCTGGTGAACCTCATGCCCTAGGACTCCGATCGGAACTGCTATAGGTCAAAGGGCACCGTCTGGCCCCTACCTTATCAAAGCTGTGTTTATTTAAAGTCTATGCACGCCTTCAGGCGACAACAAACAGAAGTCACTGGAGCAATTTGGAAGCAAATCCTGTTTGGGAACACAGATTATGGATATTTCAGAGTGTAGTTGTTGTAATGTCAGCGTTGTCACTCTCAATCCCCGTGATGATGGCTTGCTTCGCTCAAGGCCACTGTAAGGTGAATGTGCTCCGGCACCTTGTGACATTTACAGAGAACCTGCAGATGGACTGAGCTCGGCTGCACGTTAAAGGGTCTCTCCTGAATGTAAACAAAATGTCTTGATTGGCACTAACATGAGCATTAAAAATGGGGATGTAATCTAAGGTTGAACAGAGATAAACAGTATAAGGTTCAGCTGTGTCTCTGCAGAGCTACGAGTTTAAGCCCTTGGATCTAAAACCGTCTGCCACAAAGGTGATAGGCAGCACTCCAAGCGTCTCCTGCCAGGATATTCACGATATGTTCCAAACGAGATGCAAAATGTTTTGTTGGACCTCCATGTTTGTCAATCAAAATATGAACTCCTTCTTTCTGGAAAAAATGTACAAAACCTTTAAAAGTAAACTCAGTTATGGCTCCACTTCAAAAATAAAAAGCCTAAGGTTATAAGGTGCAATGTCGATGAACAGGTATGTAAGGCGCATTAAGAAAAAAAATATAACTGTCAGATAAGTCAAACTTTGTTCAACTCATTCACAATAACCACATAAAACCGGTTTGAGGTCAGTAAGCACAACCAGAATTAGTACATAAGATGCACCTGATTATAAGTCTCACTGTTGATTTTTGAGAAAATTAAAACATTATAAGTGTGCCCTATAGTCTGAAAAATATGCTAATTATAATACTGCACTACTTTTAGTTTTCACAGAAAATATATCTATTTTAAAGGAGGTAATTATGCTCAGTGTATGAAGGCATCTGTTGGGACATCACAGAGACAGAGATAATAATTTCACATGAAGTTGCACTTAGTTTTGTGTTGTATACAGTAGTTCAATATCACATTACATTTTATTGTATCAATAACAAGGATGGGCAATAACTGTTAACCTCCAGTAATGCTTTTACATCCACAATGAACAGTCTAAATTTTTCCATTAAGATTCACACTTCAGCAGTTTTCTTTAAGATTATATTTAACCCTAAAACTTGTCAGGTTTTAACTGCAAGTGCAAAAATGATGTTTGATTTGGACAGCACGGTGTTGCCTGAGAGCAGTAAGGTCCTGGGTTCAATCCCTGGTTCGGACCTGGCAGAGTGAGCTTTGCATGTTCTCCTCGTGTTGACTCTGAGTACTTGGTTTCCTCCCACAGTCCATAAACAAGCAATGTTAGGATGCCTCAGGCCTCCATTGATGATCTCAATGGGACTTGCCTGGTTAAATAAAGGTTAATAAAAAATGAAAACTTTGCCAACTCATAAAAAAACGTTAAAATGGGGCTTATATTGTTCTATTTTGAATATTTTTTTTTCTTTTTCACTTTTAAGCTACGAAAAGATAAATACATAGAAACTCTTGAGCTTGCTCTGCTTTTACCACATTGGCGGCTGCACTTTTCTTTTCAACACCAGGTCCTCTACCAGTGGTCTGGGAGCTTCAGGGTTCTGTGTAGCATCTCAGTTGTTCCTAGGGCTGAACTCTTCTGTTAGCTGGTTGTTTGGCACAGCGTTTCTGTTTTGTTACTCAATCTTGGAACTTTGGAATTGAAGAGCAGGGACTGAACCCCTGGTGCAGCCAGCTCAGTGTATATAATGAGCTAAAGACATATAAATGATGCCATGCTGGCTAGGATGTAGCCCAGATTCACAAGATCTGCATTAGATCTTAGAAACCAGGACCTTTTGATGAGAAATGGGCTATTTGAATTAGACTTTTGAAGGAGAAAGCAGCGGATATGCATTCGTACTTATTGATTCTGTTACTAATACACATATTTTTACCTAATGTGAATGATGAAATCCTAATTTTCTTCATTTTCAATTTAATCATCATATGTTATATTTTGGAATTGGCCTGCAAACATGAATTTAAAGAATTTGCACACTTTTGTCCTCAATTCTTATAACTTTTTGGGGAACAGTCGCCCTTATTTTGGAAACACGGTTGCATTTTGCTCTATTATGACCTCAGAGAGAAGCCATTTGCTACGTGAACCACCACAAACAACCTAAAAAAAAAAAGGTGAGGCGGAGATCAAGCTTGACACAGCTTTGTTTTCCCACCAGTCTGCACGACACACATCCACACATGGTGTCAGGGATGGCTCAGCTCTGGTTTATTTACTCTCGTTGCTGGATCTCTCAGAGCTGTGTGTGGCCTCTGTGCGCCGCTCTTGTAAAGACCCAGCCAAGAGGAAACGTAACATTTTACAGTACTCTCTGCTGGTGACAGATCCAGCCCTCTTGGCTCTTGTAGCTCAGACACAATAAGAGAAATTGGTTTCAGACATTTTTTTTTTTTTTTAGTCTTTGTTTTTTGAAATGAGAGTTGACCACATGTATTGGCTGCAAACCGGTGGATGTACTCTCTCATAAACAAGCTGATTGCTAACAATAAACTGCTCAATGTAAAAATGTATCAGGTTATTAGAAGCTGTCATGCCACCGTCAGCATAAAAGTGCACATTTAAATGCAAAACCAAGAGTTCACTTGTCTTTTTAATGTAGAAAAAATATGAATATCCTGCAGTTCCTGCTTAATATGAAACATACAAGAAAGCATCCCAATTGAAGCTGAACTTTGCTCTCCTTCAGCCAACAATATCAGATCATGCTCCTTCTCCTGGACTGACTTTAGGTGATTTCTGTTTCCTTTACCTGGTTGTAGAGAGACAGGTATTTATTATGCAGCGGTTGGCATCGACGCCATCTCATTATGAAAGTCTGGGCAGGAGGGGAGACACGGTGAGGGTGGGAGGCTAAGATAAGTTCCCCTTTGTGAACACAAGGAGGCAAAAAAGCAGACTGTGTGAGGCCGGACTTTTAGTGGCTCCGTGAAGCTGTTCTGTAACACGACCAATGCTCCCAGTACACAGCATCAGACCATAATCAGACTCGTCTTGACCAACAGAGAAACAAAGATGACCAGCCAGTGGTTGCTGCTTCATTGTGTGAATGTTTATGACACATTTACACTATTGTGATCCCTTAATGTGTTTTTGGCATAATTCTCATCCCGCAGTTTTCAAGCTATTTTAACAAATCATTAAACTTTCGGCTATTTCAGGACAATCCTGCTGTGAATTTTGGTGTTGGTGCAATAGCTTTTTGACATATTTTAGCCTTTTCTGCCTTTTTTTTATTATTATTGAAAATGAATTGAGCTCATTTTACATCCTTCACATCTTTAGATCTGTTTACAACCTTTTACTGCATCTTTCACATTTTGTTCTGCTTCAGCTGCTTCCTTTTGCAATTTTTTTTTAAATCAACTACTTTCAGTTAATTTCAGCTGTTATGTGCTCCTTTCAGATCCTTTCTGCTAATTACAACGTTTGTGTTTCTTCTAACTTCTTTCCGTTATTTTCAGCCTGTTATGCTCCTTTCAACTTATTTTTGCAAGTTTCAACTTTTAGCTGTTTAAGCTTTTTCAACTAATTCCACCTTTTTTTTTTAGCTCATTTCAATGTTTTTCAGCCTAATTCAACAAAAATGTACTCTCCCTTCTGCCTTTTCACCTACTTCTCAGCAATTATTTGGCGCTAATTTCAGCTATTTTTTAGCTTATTTCCTATATGCTCATTTTAGTTTAAACTTGATTCAGCAAATATGTGTTATTTCTGCCTTTTTCTGCTAACTTAAGCTTGTTCTTCCATTTAAGCTACATTTCAGCATGTATTAGCTAATTTCAGCTGTTTTTCAGCACGCTTTTCTGCAATAAGCATTGACACTGCACTTTCACAGGAAGTGTAATTTCTCTAGTTCCTTTTATTATTATTATGTTCTTATTTTTCTGTTTTCTTGTCTTGTCAAGATTCCTTGTGTTATATTTTAGCTTCCTATTCTTTACCTATTGCTCATTGATTCCTGTTCACAATTAATTATTCTCACCTGCTCCTCATATTCATTATTCTCAGTGGTGTTTACTTCACTCCTTCCACATGTTTGTTATCCACCAGTCATTGTGTATTCTTGTTTGCCTGTTTCCTGCATGCTCCTCATGTTAGTCATCTTTGAATTTTGTTTACTGCACTGACAGCTGTTTGAGTTTTGGTTATTAAACTTTTTTTTTTCAGTCTGCATTTGTCTTTTTATCACATTTTTAGTTTTTTTCCTGAAAATAAAGGGTATGACGAGCTATCTGAGCTGTTGCTTGATGTGGATGAAAATAGAAAAATACCAAAAAAATTAAGTAATTTGTACTTAAAAATAAACATATTGCTTACATAAATTATTTTAGGACGTACAGTATTTGTTAATGACAAACATTTGTCCCTATACATGAAACAATGACTGAAATGAAAAAAGAAAAGTCTTGAGGCAGAGAGCATTAACATGGGTTTTATGAAGCACTGCAGTTCATGTAAGTTACTAACTGTGACCTACCTCCACTTTTTTTTTTTTCATTTCAGAGGGCATGTGGGCACATGTGGTCCAAATTAAGGTATATGACGGATAATAAACCCACTTTGACACAGCAAATCTATAATGTATGACGTGTTGGTTAATCTATTTTCTTTTATTTATTACGTTCTAGTACTACTATTACTATTAAGATAGAAGCTTGACTGTTTTTTAACCTTCAGCAATTTCCAAGAATTTTAAATGAACATGCAAAAAGCATTTTACGAATGTTTTTTCTTTGTTAGTGAGTATTTAGCACAGTTCTCCTTAGCATCTTCTTAAAGCTGACGTGACCATACAGTTAAAGTCTCCTGCATACATTTGCTTCACCTTTGTACCCATGGTTTGGTACACAACTCCCAGCATGATAGTGGTGCTCCATGCAGGCCTGCCACCCTCACCCTGCCTTTCAGCACCTTCTGGTCTGCAGAAAGGAGCTCTTTGTTCAACCGTGTGCTTGTGACGTCCACTCAGGTCCATGCTTCCATTAGCAACAGCCTGCCAAATAACCAGGGATTGTGATGGAGCCTAATACCCGCAGCATATGTTATATTTACTTAAGGAGGAATTAAAAAAGAGACTCACAAGCACAAGACGACTCTTATGGCCCACTCCAGTCACACTTAAATGTTTTTTTTAGGACTGATTTACTGGTTGGTTTACCAAATCACCCCAGACTGCTTGTAGAGAGCCTATGTTCTGGTAAAACTATTTTTTTTTTTAATCCAAGAATATTGACTGACCTTAAAATGTTTTGACATGCTTTAAGAGTGCAGTCAAATTAATTATGTGAAGAAAATGACAAACCGTTTTTATGAAGTCGTTGCGTCATAGCATGACAAATTTTAATCAAATCTGATTTTACCATACTTTTTGTTGTATAAGTTGCACCTTTTTGCATAAATTTGCATGCCCTGCAACTTCTTTACGGTTTTTCCTCCATCTTTCCAGACAGTGAGAGGTAAAGCAATTTTATGCTGAGATCTGACAATGGAATTCATTCTGGCAAAATTTCAAAATACCATTTTCAGCTGTAAGAGGGCCGTCGACTAATATGGTAAGCCAAGTGTCTCATTAAAAGGTAAAAGTGGCTATTAATGAGACACTTGGCTTGCCATACCAAGCCACCTTTGTCTCGCTCCGAAACTCCTGGAGCAAACGTCAAATCAGCTGCATTTTGCCGTGCCACCCAGGCGAAATGCAGCTGATTTGATCATTACAGTGCATTTATTAAGCAAAGGTTAGACTGAGACACACCTTTACTATGATGTCGAGCAAATAAATAATTGTTTTTAAGTGTTAATCTTGTTAAATTTGACAAAATGCACAGTGAGTCCTCCCTCTGCATGCTTCTTGAAATGCAGCTGATTTGACCATTAAAGTGCATTTATTAAGGAAAAGTTCAACTGAGACACACCTTTACTATGATGTCGAGCAAACAAATAATTGTTTTTTAAGTGTTAATCTTGTTAAATTCTTGTTAAAGTCCTCCCGCGCACGCTCCGGTGGCCGCCATTTGGCAGCCAATTGATGTTTGGCACAACAACGACCCATATTATTAGTCATTAGATGTGACTAACAAGAAAGTGACTTATTTATATATTTTTTTTCCACTTTATTAGACATATTTCGACTTATACGGCACTGCAACGTGTATAGTGGCAAGTACGGTAATTTCAAGTTAAAGCAGCAAAATTGAGTCTAAACAACACAATCCAAGAAGGAAACTTTTATTAACATACATCAACACAACTAACTGAAGTCCAGTAAGCATCTTAAAGCTTCATTATTAAAACTTATCTACCTAAAATCAACTTGTGGCTGATTAGCTTTGGTAGTTTGAAATTAAGTTCATGACTGAGTTGTAAAATATTTTAATAATTAAAACTTTTAAGAAAAAAATCCAAAGCATCAACAAATATTATAATAGCACCCCGTTGTATTGTTCACAATCTTTATAATCAATGTGCACATTCATAAAAAGACTGTCATCTTATTGTATCTTGTTATTATTATTATTATTATTATTATTACAGATATAATAAAATATATTTTTATCACAACTGTCGTCTAATTTAAATTATTTCATACAATCCAATAATGAAGTTCAGGCTCTTTAAAGAAAAATTGGTTTTAAACAGCCCAACCTGCTGTGTTTGAACCTCTCACTGTCTGGAAATAAAGAAATATCCAAACTTCACTTTTAAAATAAACATCTGTACTCAGTCTGAAGAGAAATGCTCTCTTTGCAGTCTCTGTTTGAGGAAATGTAATACACATGTTTCTTCATATTTTCATGGACGATAATGCTGCCCATGTGGCATCAAATCATGGTGTCATAAGAATTGTTGAACTCTGCACTCTCTGGTTTCTATTTAGAATCAAAAATAATCTAGAAATATGTTTTTCTAACCCATGTCATCTGCCATCTTCATATATACAGTGAAGTTGTGCAGTAGTTTGTTGTTCTTATGTTTCACTGATGAGAGTTTTGGATAATATGTTCAAATTTAGTTCAATTGTAGATACATAGTCGAAAAATAATCAGTGTCATGTCATTTACTTCTTGCTTTGTTACATGCAACAAGTGAATCAATACTAACATCTGCAATATCAATATACAGAACATCCAACTTCTTAACTTATGGTAGAGCATTTATTATTAAATAGATCAATCAAACTGTTTAAACTTTCTGCTGTGTTATAATCTTACATGCGTTTCTGATAATATTTGCAATGTTGCATAAACTAAGTAGTGACGTCACCAATAGTTATAGGAAAGTAATGGAAAAACTCAGAAAAAGAAAAAACAGTGTAATAATAAAAAGAATAGAAGTTTTATTTCCCCTCAGTGGGAACATTTCAGCGGTAAAGTCAAATCCCACAGGATACACAATAAAATTTCACACATTGCAAACAAAAACTGTAAAAAATTAAATAAATAAAATAAAAAAGTGTGCTGTTTAGCTTTTGAAAACAAACGTTAAAATTCAGAGGTCTGATTCAGAAGAACGACTAGACAAAGAAACACCAAACAAGGTGGAACCTTGATTCTAAAAGTTGGACACTACTCACCAACTCTCATTTCCAACCCGACATATTGGATATATGGTCATGAAAAGTAGTGGAACTGCAGATCCATTTATTTTCCTTATAGTCAGCTGCTTGGGGGTCTGCAAAAACAATAAAAAATAAAAAAAATTAATTAAAAAAATATATAAATATATATACTGTCTATTTTTTATTTTATTTTATTAAGCACATAGAGTTTTAACAACCCGTTAAAATACACCAAAATGCAGGAAATCATATCTACTTTGTTCAAAATGTTCTGAGGGAGGACCCCCCCAGACCCTCCACTGCCTCTATTTGCTTTCCGGCATCGATCCATTTACAAATGAAGCTATGTTACTTGATATGACTACTGCTGTATGAGTCTGTTCTGTTTTTAATGTAAATAATTTTTTTGTAAGAATTTGAAGAAGTGTCAATACATTTATTATGTTCATTATGTGAATAGGTAAAGTTTTAAAGTGGTTTTTGACACTGTGCATTTTCTCAAAACTATAATTTTTGGAATTTGAAATTAAAACGTGTTAATTAATTGTGTCTTGAATGAAAAATACCTTATATTAAAAGTATAAAAATTGTATTAACACTATTAAAGAACAGGTCTTAAATATTTATGTTCCACAACTATTTACATTGTATTAAAGAGACAAATTGAATAAAATTATTTAATAAACATGAGGGTTATGAGGGGGTTCCTGAACCCAAAAACTTTGAGAATCCCTAAAGTAAAGGAATGTCACTGGTTTGTGTGGTAGTTAGTCAAGTTACTGAACACAATTATCAAATCTTACTGGTTTTCTGCAGCAAAGCAAATAGAAGAGGAGGAACTGTGCCTTTCATCATGAGGGCGAGGCAGTTACAGTTAATCTTCAACTTTTACAAGGTTTTTTTTATTGTTTGTTTGTTTGCTCACTAAACTAGACGTTCATGAAATGAAACTTGTGTTTGTCTTTTTAAATACAGTACAGTAAAGGCTTTTTATTTAACAAAAAAAAAATTAAACTTTCATTTCTGCTTCTTCTAGCCTGTTTAGTTTGCTGTAAAATGTTGACGTAGAATAAAACCTGATTTTGGTGACTCTTTGTGGGGTTTTCTGTGTTTTCTCTTCCTTGTATGACACACCTGTCCTTAATCCTAATCGCCCCAGGGGTTTGTCTTTCTTCCTCATCAGTGTCTACATATGCAGCGTTCTTGCTTCTTGTCAGTGGATTGTCCTTCAAAAAGCCATCATGTCCTGTCTCCCTTCATGTCTCATCTACTTTGTACCTTTTCAAGTTTTGCTGCCCCGCCAGCATTTTGTTTTCTTGATTTAAAATAAATTTTAATTGCGTATTGTACCTGGAGTCTGCTGTTGCCTTCCTGCATGTGGCTTCAACACAAATTAAGGTAGAACATGATGCTTTAAAGTATATATTCAGTTTAATTTAGGCTTTCCTGTAGTCATGTGTTCTTTCCGAACAGGGGTCTGCAACCTGCGGCTCTGGGGCCACATGTGGCTCTTTGGTCCTTGGTCTGCGGCTTCTTGAAGCTTTGACCAAACATAATGTAAAATGTAAAATCATTGGTTTTTATACCCCCCCCCAGTAAAGAGAAATGGCAAGTTTTAGCAGTTTTTCTGCAAATGTTTAAATGGAATTAGAGAAAAAAAATGATGATTAATCTTCAACTACCAGTACTTCATTTACCCAACACCCAGCTTTAAAGTCAAGTCAAGGTCACGGTTCTTTATTCTCATCTAATGTGGTGCATGTGATGGAACAAAATTGTGTACACAGGGTCCCAGTTACATCCAACAAAAGTATAAATTTTCATAAGTTTTATAAATTCACCCCCTAATGGCTGCGGATAAAAAAAAATAATAATAAAGAAAACATTCATACAAATTTGACGTGGCCCATGAGCCACCAGTTGATAGCCACTGTTGTAGCAGATTTGTGGCTCTTGACACATTTTGTTTCATACGTGATGGGTAGAAATGGCTCTTTGGACCTAAAAGGTTGCAGACCCTGCTTTAGTACAACAGGGATGCACACGTCGGAATGCATTTTTAACAAATACATAGTCAAACTTCGCCAAAATAAAGAATGGTATGTCTTGGTGGTTAAATATAAATGCTTGCATTCATGCTTAGACATTTGACACCATAATTATTTATTTAAGGAACGTTCAAATGCATAATAAAAATGCCTGTTTGTTTATTGGTGGCTGCTGTTCCATAGTGGTTTATTGTCCAACATTGAACCAAGGCCATTTTAAAAAGCCTTTCAACCTCTGTGGTGTCTCCAGCATACCTGCTTATAAATCTTGCAGGTAGAGCCATGTCATGCATTAATTTGTCAGGCTCACCACACACCTTTCCACCAAGCTGCACCAAAAAAACAAGGTGTGTGGTCAGGTTTTTCCAGTCGGGCCTAATTAGAGGAGATGACTATGAAACACGGGCCTTGTGCCCACAAAGCACGCTGGCAAACTGTCTCCGCAAGATCAACACGTACTGAATTTAATCATCAACAGCAACCTCATTGTTTACAGAGGGCCAGAGGAAGGCTGGACAGAGCACAGAGCTGGACTTTAAAAAAGAAATGTAGGTGAATTAGTTTATTAAATAAAGTCTGAGTTTATCTTTCTACAATAAATTATGATAGACGTTGCTTTTATAACGCCACTTGGTACGACTGCAAAAATCACCCCATTGATTAACACAAATATTCTATTAATTGCAATAATAAATATCATAACTATAAACATTCATATTTATGTTAAACATTATTTAAAATGTTTAAGGACATTTTGATTTAGGGGTTCATTGCTACAGCTCTTCAAGTGAAAAAAAAAGTTTGTATTTTGAACCTACAAATATTCACATGATGTTTTACGTAAAGATTTTTACTAAAAAAAAAAAAAAACATCTTTGAAACATCTTGTTTTACAAGTTAAGAAGAATGACGTTTACACTTATAAATGTATATGATTTGTTGCACATGTGAAATATTGCAGTTGTAGGGCATTGAACAGAAACATTCATGTATCTAAATAAATAATAATTTAACACTTTTTATCTGAGGAGCAGACTGCTTTGAGTTTAACTCCATCACAGAACTCTCATCTTGAGCAAACATGAAGGTGACAGT